>JAPKLY010000029.1:921878-1008931 GCA_026898435.1 Prunella vulgaris
TTGGAATAAAAATACTACTGTTTTGGGTTCACAATAATTAATTTTTTTTTGGTGTCTTGACACTAAAGAGTCTATACATATTGTACTTGACAACAAATCTCCCTAACTTTAAATTGTGGTGAACTTTGAGTTGTGGTGAACTTTCTTATTAAATTCATGTTGTGGTGAACTTTATTAAATTAATGTTGCGAACTTTATTGAATTTAATTGTATTGTATCTCTTTAATTTGTTGGTATTGAATTAAATATAATTGTATTGTAGTATCTCTTTAATTTATTGGTATTGAATTAAATATAATTGTATTGTATATCTTTAATTTGTGATGAATTTTTTTTTTAACTATTTGAACCGAATGGACGGTCCGATCCGGTCCAAGACACTATTCGGTTCGGTTCGGTCCATAGCCCACAAAAATTCGGTCTATTCGGTTCGGTCCAAAACTGGACCAAACCGACCAAATGACCACCCCTAGTAGTTAGTTCGTCAATTTCCAAAATACTCTAAAAATTATCTCCAAAAATCACCTTATATCTCCCTTAATTCATTTTTAGAGAGAATTGAACTTGAGTCACTCACTTAAATGAGGAGTCCAGTAACAAGATAACTAACCCACCTAGTTATTCCAATAATATATAATACTCCTACATCCTTAGTTTTGCTCCACAATAGTTTTATACTTGCATTTGTTTATTAAAACACCTTTAAAATAAAAAATTCTCTATAAATTTCATCATTATAAAATTTACAATTTCATACACAGGTACAATCAAACTCATGTCTACTCATCTAAAATTAGTCTGAAATCGAAACCAGAACACTGAGTGAACTGGTACAATAAAAAAATTGTGCCTCATTTGTAGAATTAATTATAGTGTAGAATCAATTCATGTATTTAATTTCCCTAATAATTAATTCTTAAATGGAAAACACAAACAAATAATTTGTTTTACTTTATACTACATACTCATTACTCCACTCTGGAAGATTGGTTAAACAACAAAGTCTGAATCATCATCTAAAAGGAGGGAATTTTCTGGAGAGAAAGAGTGGAGCCCTCAAGGATGAAGTACGCTGGTGCTTTTACGGAAACTCTAAAAACGTCATTTTATTAAAAGAGGAAAAGTCTAAAATTGGTCATAAATGGGGTCACAGCTGTGCTCAGTCTGGCAGAGCATGCAAACAAAAGATTTCAGAATTTGATGGTTGCTAATTTTAGCTATTGGGGCCTGTGAAGAATTCATCTGGAGAAATGGGAATAAGTTGATGTGAGAGTTCCATGTATTGTAAATGTTGCCATCTCCATGACATTAACATTAATTATTTGTTTTGTTGGAGAGGGAGAGGGAGAGGGAGGGATAATCTTATCTCTTGCCAACATTAATTATTTTAGTTGGCAGCCCACCTGATGTTCTAGTATCATCTCTCTATTGTTGTATGTATATTCAGGGGTTAATTTATAACAGGATTTGATTGGAAATATATGTATGAATAGGAATAAATGATACTCCCTCCGTTCCAACATTTGTGGAGTTTCACGCATATTAAGAAAAAATAAAATATGCGAGTTATATAAATTTATTTCATTCAAATTTAAATTGAAAGTGTGCTTAATTAATTAGGGACTTTGGGATTCAGAGAATGAGAATGAAATTGATGTTTGGTTCAAAGGAATCATTCCTCAAAAATTAGATTGAGTCCTTAGAAAATAAGAAAGAAAAAAACTGAAATTTCAAATTCTAATCAATTAAATAAATTAAATTAAATTTCTTTATTTAAATAAAAATCCAAATTAGTATCTATCTCATGTATAAAAATTAATTTTTTTAAAAAATTACATTCTTATATTCCCAAAGTTCCTAAATAAATCAAACACATCAATAGAGCTGTTAAAATAAACGGGCTGCTCGTGAGCTCGACTCGACTCAAAGAGTTAAACGAGTCGAGCCGATCGAGCTCGAAAAAAATACTCGTTTGCTTAACAAGCTTGGCTCGACTCGACTCGATATGCTCAAAAAATAGAGTTTATTTTATAAATATTATATAATATAGGGTATAAAATACTAATATTTTACATAATAATACAACTCATATTCTCAAATCACTTATATTGATGAATTGATGATTGATTTATCTTTATTGTTGTTAATAAACGAGCTACTCGTGAGCTCGACTCGACTCGACTCGATGCGTTAAACAAGCCGAGCTCAAAAAAATACTTGTTTATTTAACGAGCTCGGCTCGACTCGATAAGCTTAACATGTCGAGCCAAGCCTAACACTACTCGGGTAGTCGGGCTCGCTCAACTCGTATAACAGCTCTACACATAAATGACGATAATAATGGGACATGAATTCCCTCTTGGGTGTGCGTATTATCGCTTTTCTTACTTTCGGAACCTTTGTTTGATTTCACTGGACTTGATCATGTTACCTCTTTCAGATAATAATAGTCCTAAAATTTTTATTTTAAAAAAAAAAAAAAATTGATCAACACAACCACCATTTTATTGTTTTCAATATCTCCTCCTACTTGTAAGGAATACATACTGGAAGTTGAACCTTCTATGGATTTCTAATTCGTATATACGTACATTTATATCAGAGATATAAATTCTCAAATGTACGTACATACATATATTTGAAACTAAAATCTGATTCACTTCTTGATTTATTTACCTTACCTATATATGTCAATCTATGTTTTCACAGTTGGGGATTCTTCTAGCATTAATTATTGATTATCTTCAATAATACAATTTAATAAAAGTGGTTTTTAATTATAACTCAGGTCATCAAATTAACAGAACATGAGGATTGGCGGTTGACTCTCTTTCGTATCCTTGTTTCTTTATTCTTGTCTTCTGGAATTAACTTGATCTTGGTGGTCAACTCCTTGATTGATGAGTGATGATCCAATGATTTTGGCGATAAATCTTGGACTATCATTAAGGGGGTGCTTGTTTCAAATTCTTCAATGGTAATGGGAATGAAATTTTATTTTTCTTTTTTACCCTACATATGTTGAATGTGTGCTTGTATTTATGGTGGTTACATCAATAGTGTTGTGCTCCAATTTTGGAAAAAGTGGACAAAAAAGAAAGATGTTAGTTGTGATATGGGGGATTGATTGAGGAGGATGATTACAAGGTGAAGAGGGGGTAATCAAATAGGGGTGTTGAGTACCTTATTTAGGAGAAAAAAATAATATTATGTACCTCATTTGTTCTCATTAACTACTATAATTACTACAATTATATCTCAATTCTCATTACCATTGAAGGATTTTCATACTAAGCGCCCTAAGTCTTTCTCGGACTATATCTTAGGTGATGATCTCTAGTCGACTACCTGAACCTATTTGTTTATTTGCATTGATAAACTCAGCAGTTACTTAAACTTGATTATATATATTGATCACTTCATCATCAACGAGTAAAATATTAAATCATTCAAAATTATATATATCGTACCCTCACATTTGAAATTATGAATCTGCCTCAAGGCTGCTTAGGCTATGTTTATGGGTGGATCGCAGCCCATTTAAAAAAAATTGAAAATGACCTAATATCACACGACCGTTCGCTGTGGATCGAGAACCCCATTTGGCACGGTTCTCAATATAGTATGAGGTATAAAAGTGGCACTTGCTTAATTTAATTGGTTGTTGAAGTTTTTTAATTAGTGAATTTTAAATTTTATATTGTGAATAATATATATAAAAATAAAAAATAAAAATTATACCGAAATTCATAAAAAAAATTCTCTACAAATAGAGATCAATATTAATATATTTATCTACAGTATTGTATTTAAATTTAATTATTGAGATTTTAATTTTATTTTAAGTGTATGGTAATTTTTTTCGTCATTATATATACATTTTCTGAACATTAAATAATTTAATATATCATGTTATTAATTAATAAAAAATATTATAGATAAATATAATTGTTAAATAGTAAAAAAAGATTATTTTATTAAGAGGTTGAGTTGTGAGAGTTTATTGATAAAGTATGAAAATTGATTGATTTAGATATTGTGTATGTGGAAGAGTGAGAAATTAATTATTTATCGAGAGATTGGATTGTGATGGTTTGTGAATAAATATAATATCATAATATTGTACGGACAAACAAATTAAAAAATTGATTGAAAAGTATCATAATCAAGATTTTCCATAGTTAATTGCCAAGATATATGAAATAGATTTTGACAAAAGTCCATCACAAAAATTATTAAATAGAAAATTTGACAAAATGCATTTTTAAGTTAACACTTTTGAAAAATATCATTAAATATTTAAAATAAAATTTTCTGCTTGATCCATTTGTGATCTTTATGTAATTTTGTGCCATATTTTCAATGATATTTTTGTAAGAAAAAATATTAAATGATATTTTAAAAGATGCCAAATTTCCTAAATTATTACTAATTTAAAAGATAGCCACTAGACTTCTCACTCGAGTGGGTGACCTAAGTTCGATTCCTTTTGGGAACGAATTAAGGGAGATATAGGGTGGCTTGGAGTTTGGAGATAATACTTTGAAGTATTTTGGGACCTGGTAAACTAACTTCTAATTATTAACAACTAGCATTTTACCGATTTAAAAAAATTATCAAGTGCTTGAGAGAATTACGTTCCTAATATAACATCATCGGTGTTCTCATTAATTATATGAAATCAAATACTCTCTTTGACCCAACATTTTTTTTGTATATTGGATTGCATGCATATTGAGAAAATATGAAGTATGTAAGTGTGAAGATAAATAATAAAATATAAAAAGTATACTTTAATTAATTTTTGTGAGTGCGAGTTTTATATTTTTCTTAGTGTAAAAAAAAAAAAAAATAGGAGCGTTCATAAAAAAAAAAGTGTTCAAATCATCTTATAAGATAGCCATTTGTATATTGGGGATGGTCCTAAAAAATCTTATTCTATAAGACAGATTTATTTTTTATTTATATTATTAAATCATTCAATCCATTTTCTCTTAAATTAGAGCTCTATCTCATAGACTCGGGATAATCGCACTCAAATCATCGTTCTCTTTGAAATATTTTAATTTATTAAAAAAAAATTCTTGCAATTTATATAAAAAATTTTACGGTAAAAATTTCAAAAATAAATTAAAGAGAAAAATAACTCCACGCGCGCCTTAAATACTAACCAACTCCATCAGCCGCCACGCATCTTCCCTCAGACCCTCACTCACGTTCAGGTAATTAGTTACTCTATGTTAGTGTTGTTATTTTTAAAGCCCATGTTATTAAGCCCATTTATTATTAATTTTTAATTATTGTAAATTTTAAAAAATGATTAAATAATATTATGTAATAAATTTAAGATTTTATTTTTAATTTACGTTAGTATAGTAACACAAATTTGTCCATATAGTAACACATATTTGTACATATATTAATACAAACTTAAGAGCAAATATGTGTTGCTATTAAAGTAAATGTGTGTTACTATCTTATAAAATGTTGTTATTTTACGTATATTTATTTATTTTTATAGAATAAATAATTTTTCACATAATGCAATAGCAAAATGTGTGTTACTATAAGAACAAATATTGATTATTCATAAAAATATATTTTGTCCTTAGAGTAACACACATTTGTCCATATAGTAATACAAATTGGGAGACAAATGTGTGTTACTATTAAAACAAATGTGTGTTACTATCTTATAAATTGTTGTTATTTTACATATATTCATTTGTTTTTATAGAATAAATAATTTTTCACATAATGCAAGAGCAAAATGTGTATTACTATAAGAACAAATATTGATTATTCACAAATATTTATTTATTTTTATAGAAATAATTATTTTTTCATATAATAACATGTGTATTACATGAAATAATATACCTAGATTTAAAGGGATGATGAATAAATTAAGAAACACAAATTTATCCTTATAAAAATATGTTTTGTCTTTATAGTAACACACATTTGTCCATATAGTAACATAAGTTGGAAGACAAGTGTGTGTTACTAATAGAGCAAATGTATCTTACTGTAAGATTAAATGTATGTTATTATATATATAAATATAATTTTAATATAATATTAAATGAATAATTCTTAATCAATACATTAATTTAAAAAATATAAAAAATAAAATAAACTTGAAAAAATTTCCAATGCTTTTTGTTGGGTTAGGGGCAGGAAGAAATTAGTTAATTATATTTTATTGGTGTTGGGGATTTAGTTAATAGCGTGGGGTTCGGGGTTGGGTTATTATAGGTTTGGGCCCTGGGAGTCATTAGATATTGATGTGAGGATTTACGGTAAATATTGCTCTTTTATAAATTATAAAAATATTATTTTAAAATTTTATAAGTTGTGAAACATAATATTTAAAAAAAAACTTATAAACACGAAAACAACTTACGACATCCTTTTAATTAATTTAAAAAAAATACACAATCTAGCTTATTTGTGAAAATTCAAAAACTACAATTTGATAACCAACCAACTTTTTAACTACAACGCAATAAAGCATTGACTAATTCTTAAAAACTTCAATAGACAAACACCACAAAAGAGAAAGAGAATCAAATTACAAATTAATAAGAAATTAATTAAAGGTCGAAATTAAGTACAAGGAATCAAGGGCACTTAGGCTTGTTGTCACGAGTGGTCAATTTAGCATAGCAAGGACAAGTGTCATAGTTGCCATTAGTACCGGCTGGCACGCAGTTGCACTTATTACAGCAGCTCCCGCACGCCCTCTTGCACAGATTCGGTCTTCCTGATAATTTGCATCTTTCTGCACATGCACCTCCACAATCTGCATCCATCCAATATTCATCATATTATAAATAATACTACCTCAGTTCCGATCTTTCTTCAAAAAGTTCAGGGCACACATATTAAGGAAAAATTAGAGTATGTGAGTGTGAAGTTAAATAATAAAATATAAAAAGTATACTTTATTGACTTTTGTGAGTGTAAATTATTTCTCTTTTAAGGTGTGAAGAAAAAATTGGAACGTCCCGAAATGAAAAAACATGAAGAAAGAGTTGGGACGGAGGGAGTATAAAACTGCAGCCTAATTGACTAAAATGCCCCCAATATAGTTGGGGAAAAAAGAAACAAATGTGGGGTGCATAATATATATAATTAGAAATATGTAAGAATGCAGAGCTTTCGATGGATTACCAATTTTTAAGGTGGTTGCAGTTTCTGGTACAGCATTGCTAGTCTGCAACAAATATAACACTAGTTAGAATTATCCTAAGGAGTCCGGCATCCCGTGCACTGTGCAATAGGACATAAAGGTGAAATGTGAACGTTAATATAACTGAAATATGTGGTATAACATATTTAAAACATGCATACTAATATAATTGAAACATGACGAATTTATAACTGAGGTTTTACCGCTTGGACTCCAAGTAGTACAACAACAAATATAGAAGCTACAAAAACTTTGGGAATTACAGCCGCCATTGATGATTACAAATTGGAAGCAGAATTGGGGTTTTAAATATGACTGGATTTCAGAGTTTTTGGGTGTGATTGTAAGAGATGGAAAAAACAGAGTATTTATAGAGGTGGAATTAGCCTGCCAATTGCCATGCATGCAAACAGCTAAACAATTAAGCAAATGTAGCCTGGCATTACCTAAAAAGATACTCCAATTATTAAAGCTTACAAATTAAGTATCGAGCGACAGATATGAAATTTATAATTCTGCACCTAAAATGATGAGACACTCTTGTGTATGACAAAATATTTGAATCATACTCCATCGTCTTCTAATAAGTTGTCCTAAGTGTATAAAAAGATTATTATAGTACAGATGATATGAATGAGAAAAATAAAAAAATAATAAGATTACATATTGTATAAAGTATTGAAAATAATAATAAAAAGTGAATAGTAATTTTCTAAAAAGATAAAAATATAAATGAGCTATGTATAGTAAAACGGACGAAAATGACAAAATAAATAACTTATAATGGAACAGTATTACTTACATTTGATCATTATATATCTTAACGTTTATCCAAAATATATAGAGATGTGGATAGATAAGCACAAAATGCAGAGGATTCAGATGGGATTCCACGATGATATCTCTTGGTATCATATTCGAGAGTTTTCATTTAATCAATCAAGAAAATATATTGAAAACCCCGACTCAGCCCTGACCTCTAGATTCACATCACTTTTATATAAAAATGGTTCATTATAAGTTTATTATGAAATTATTTTAAAATATTAAATATTTAATTAAGTGTATTAAAATATTTATTAGGAATGAAAAGTTAGAATCAATAAAATTTACAACAATTATAATATAATATCGTTGGCTAAAAATTTTTATATTTCAGATGAGATTTTTAATGCACCTTATCTAATATTTAAGTACTTTAAAACTAATTCGTAATAAATTTATCATAAAATATTTTTATACAAAATTTTAATATATAAATATAAACAAATGGAAACAAATTTATGTATAGTGAATTATCTTCACATTTTTTATTTTAATCTATCCATTTTATATTCGCACTCTTATAAATAAAATAAGATTTTATATAATATTTTTATTATATCCACTTTATATATTAAAATATAATAATTTTTTGATTGGTTAAAGAATTAAGAAAGTAATATTGCATGTCAAATATAAATATAAAAATAATGAGTAACTCTCTTGTGCACGGTGCAACTCAAATTCATTTTTTAAAAGTTACACAATTTATTCTTGAAAAGTTTCACAAATTATTCCTGAAAAGTTATATATACTATGAAAGATACATTTTTCAGTAATAACATGTGTAACTTTTCAATAGTATTTTGTATAACTTTTAAAAAATGAACTTGAGTTGCACAACATACAACAATAATCCAAAAATAATTTGTCAATTATATTAATTTGTATATTTGACTTTGTGTGCAATTGATGTGTTGAGGACTGATACTTAACTTTAAATTATAGAGGCAAGTTTGGTCGTAATGCAGTTATACCCAAACACATTAAAAGATAACGATGAGCATATAATGTTAGTTAACAACTAGGCTAAGAGTATCTATCTTTGAAATAGTGGGACCCGCTTACCAACATTCATTTGTATTGTTTAGTATAATATATTAAAAATTTGGACTCACAGAGGAATTTTATAACAAACAAGCTAGTCAACTTTTATTTTTGTGCTCCACAGCTGTCTTCTTTCTGCAAAACAATCACCACAGCTAGCTGTCTTCTTTCTGAAAACCATCACTCCCCAAGTCTCTTCTCTTGTCATACAAATTAAAACTTATCCACTATTAACAAATTAAAAATAAATTACATTTATATTTAGTTATATAGATGTGTAAACAGTAAGATGAGTATAAAAACTTTTAAAAAAATATATGAGAATGAGTGTTTTTCCATGTCCACAACAAAAGTTGCATTCCGTGGACAAGAAAGCAATAGAAAATAAATTTAGGGGCGCTTGATATAATAGTAAGGAATGAAAAGAATATAGTAATAAAAGTTATAATTCTCATATAGCTGAATTATGGTAAATTTCTTAATTTTTAGGAATCAAAAGTCATAGTAGAGTAATTTCAAACACGTATTATGACTTAAATTACCATTACTCACGTTTCAAAGGATACACTAATCCAACACCCCTTAATGATACACTAATAAACTAATTAAAATTTGAATATGCTGCATATATATGTATATCAAAATTTAAGTATGCATAATTCTGACATTTATAATGAAATTGATTCACAACTAGACAAATATTCCCTTCATCTACACCGATCTTATCCCCTTTAATTGTTGAGTACAAAAATTAATTAAAAAATAGTGTTTTATTAAAAAATCAGATAAAATAAGAAAAGAATGAAAATATTACAAGATTTTATTTATTTATTTGTAAATATAGTTTATTTTTATAAAATAAAATGAGAATAGCATAGCCAAAAAAAATAAAATTAATAAACAAAGAAGAGACACTTTATAAAATATTTTATAAACTTCTATGGAAAAAAACATTATCCTTTAAATCTAATATTCTTTATTGGAAAATATTAATACTCCAAAATAAAAGAACTAATATACATACAGAATCGCACCAATTAATTCGACCATATATTTAATTTTGTTAGGTCAAATTAATAAAATTGACTCTAATCGATTGGATCATATATTTAATTTTGTAATGTCAAACACCAAATCCTAAAAAACTTTTACAATAAGACTTATTCACACAGTAATTTCACCTCATTTAATTTCATCTTTTCCACACGTATTGGCTAATATTAGATTCCTTTTGATGGTCTCACAGATATTACTTCATTAAATAGTTTTTCACAAGAGAAGGCAAACAATACACTCTTACGACATTTAAACTATGAGATAATCTTTTCGTGAGTCCTTCAAAAGTGAGTTTCGAATTATAATTTTACACTGAGTGGTCGAGTCTGAAGTTCCGTCTCATTTAATGAGATCGTGAGACGACCTCACACAAAATTTTGCCTCATTTAATAACATCATCAACCCATCTCGCACACCGAAAATAAAATAAATGACGATCTTAAATATATGAAACAGGAAAATGAATCTATCCTGTACAACTGCAAGCTATTGACTCAATTAAAAAAAAAAAAAGACAACATGAGGGTAGTGCTGCTATAACTAAATTGTTAGAAAGTGCAAGGCTGGGCAGGTGTATCATTTCCTCACCTCATGGCCTGCATGTTTAAGCTAAGTATTGGTGCATACTGATTTGATGCAGATTTGAGATGCTATCCACTCTATGGTTGGTTACTGGTAGTGGTAACATAATTTAAATAGCCTTTAACTGCCAACCATTTCATTTCTGCTGACAAACCACTTGAGTTCCCAACCGAAAGACGTTAAGCAACAAATAATTAGACCACTCCTGAAGGGAGGCGTAATACAAGTTGACCTCCGAAAACACTGTGGATGTGAAGAAGAAGAGGTTAGGTCGAACCACTGCAGAAGATGGAGCAGAGGTACAGAGAGAGTGTTGCGTACCTTTTTACATAGTAATAGCAAAAGTCTGCTAGAATGAAGGTTTGAACAACTTCTGATATGAGAACCATTGAAGGCCAAAGTCCATAACCCAGTGCCACAAGTAGGTGTCCTCGACTGTCCAAAACCTACCATGTGAAAATTGGCTAAATTAGAACAGAAATTGTAATCAGATGGTGGATGCTTGCAAGGAGTCGCTCTGCAATCAACGAATGAAATACTCTTTATACGATAGTGAAACTTTTGTGCTATCAAACCTGAAGAACCCAGTGAGCACAGCTCAGGAACCTAGCAACACCCAATGCAAATACATAATGAGCTGTGAACGGTTCGACAATCTGCCACCGAGACATTGGAAACGTCATAAGGCCATACGTTGGACTTGTCCAAACTCACAACATAAACATCAACAGTGTGCAAATGGGGAGTCAGCATTCCCATAGAAATCCTACCTTGGTGTTTTGCATGACACGTAGTTGTGGTAAAACAGAAACAGCTTCTAGATAGACACAGAAGGCCCAGGCAATCCTGTTAATGATGTGATGTGATGTAGATGGATGGATTAGTAAAGCTAAAACAGCACAAGGGGCCACCTGCACAGGCAAAAGACACTCTTTCATACACTGAAAGGGTGAAAGCTAAAAAATCCAGGAGATTCCAAAACCAAATAAGATGCATGTGAATACAGAAAATTCATGAAGTTCTTTTTTTGTTATTTAGACAAGAAAATTCATGAAGGTTGAGAACATAATCCAGTTTAGTCTGACATATAAAATTATCACTTATGCCATGACTACTACTGCATTCGCAGACGCATAATAGACAAATATAACCACAAAATATGACACTCCTCTTTTTGCTGGCAAAGGTACTGCAGGATCCAGATATATCAAAATAATAACAATGCAGACATCTATATTGCTTTGATTCAGTTTATGAGTATATATCAATGAGTAGGATTTCGTTGTTTTCAAAATTTAAGAAAAGTGACCGCTAAAATTTTAAAATAAAAATCAAGATAAGAGTTTAACAAACATATGCATAATAATTCAAGTTACAGATTAATCAAATTATAACATTTAAACTAATTAATTGAAAAAAAAATTGGAATACTTCATAGTACGTTAGTTTAAAATATCTTTTTTTTAAAAAGAAGTTTAAAGTCCAAACTACTAGCACAAACTTAAAAAAGAAAAGAAAAACAAACACATATACATAATGAAGTGTCATTTAAAATAATAATAAGTATCACATGTCCACTTGTAGGTACAAGAATCCACTACGGGATCTATGCCCCATACCAGTGTCACACCCGAACTACAGGGGTACTCCTTCATTCTGAACTATCTGAGAACAATATAAATTATAAAAAGCACTGTAAAATACAGATTTCAGTGGACATTATAGTACAACCAGTGGAAATAAATAAACAAGAACAATTTTAAGAGAAGGCAGCTTAGTGTATGGTGACTACAAAAATAAGAATGTTCTGAGCTTGAAACTAAAAAGAGGTCAAGATTAAAAGAGCTCATGGTTGAATTATTGTTATTTATCACAGCATAGAGCCAACTGTCTTTGAGGCGTAAATCATAATCAGAGTGAAATTTAGGCAGATGTTTGAATACATATTATTTGGTCAGAGATAATAATAGTAGCGAAGTAAAATCTACCATGCCAAAAACCATTAAATAAGTACACGCACCCACTGTCAAGTATCATGACATGCCTATTAGATTAACATTAATAGAAACAGCTAGCACTTTAAAAGGATCAAACATGGAAGTCTCCTGATAAACTTCTTAACATATACACAATGCATCAGACTAATGTCACTCAGAGAAAGGATAAAATGCCAACAAAGTTAACAAGATATGGGTATTGGAGACAAAATATTTATCAGCTTTTGATTAAAAAGTGGAACTGAAAAAGGAAAATGTAATACCATTCAATAAAGCTTCGTTCTTCAAACAGACAGTAGGAAGCCCTTTCACAAATATCATTAAAATTATTATAATTTTACTAAATGAAACTAAGGTAAGAAAAACCATCCTATGGACTTTAATTAGCCAAGCTAAATATTGAAAATATTCATAATTTCCAAAGAAGGGCTTACCACATAATATAGAGCAAAATTGTCTTTATCTCCCATATAACTCGACGACAATTTAAATCGGATCGTATAAATAACCCACACGGTAGTGGCCAGTGTGGCAAGGTCAAGCACAGTATGTATATCATATTCCATGACAAAGCTACAATACAATCTAACAGCGAGAAAGATAGCTGTTAGCTCCTGGGATACAAGTGAAAGCCCTGCCATGATGTAAATTGAAGAAATAAAGCCCATCAGCATCTAGCTTTCTCAACAAACAAAGTCCAGGAAATATTTAAAATATATATATATATAGGAATATAGGATCTATTTCCATTACAACCAATTGCATTTCTTTCAAGCACATGAAAGTAGACATAGCAAGTCACAAAAGATGGACGGAAAGCATGCGTGTATTGGTCTCCAAGAAAGAGGAGGCGAGTTTAAAGTTAATTGAAAGTTACAATCTTCAACACATGTAACTTCTAACAAAATAAAAGGATTAAACGGGTAGCTTAAAGCATGGGCAAATATATTTCTATTTATTCTCAGCGTCAAATGAATAGAGAAAACAATGCAACTCTTCCCACAGAAATATTTTACAGCAAAACTTGCACACAAATCCAATCTTTCAGGACTTGAGAAAACACACTTAGAAATAAGAGAAACGAACAAATAATCCCAATAACTCGCAGCAGTATCTTCCCTGAATATCCCCAATTCCCAAAAAAAACCTTCAATTTTTAGCATCCTCGATCAAACATCCGATTATTTTTATTTTAAAAAATGGCACAGATATATACACGATTATCCCAAAGTAACTTTCAATTAAAAGAAATCGAATAAAGGAACTATTTTCGCAATGTCCCAAACAACAATAAAAAATCCAGAATTAGGAGACTTTTATGTTTCATGTGGTTCAGACCTTCAAAGTTCATCATGCTCCAAATCATCATTTCCAAAATCACTAGCCTACCTCACCCTCTTGTCAACCAACGGAAAAGCAAACAAAAAATTAAAATAAAAAATCTGACGTCGTACCAGCACAAGTCTTCTCCTTCATCAGTTTGTAAATAAGAACGGAAATTCCGATGGAGTGCACGGCCTCCGCCGCAACAAAAAGATTGTCGTGATCGTGAACAATTGCGCGGAGGACAACAAGCGTCGCCATGCCGCAAATTACCGCCAGGAACGCCTTCACCTTGGGCGGCTGCCGCCGCACCCATGTCGACACAGCTTGGATCGGCCTCTTTGGTGGCCTCATCTTCTGCTTGCGTAGTTAAATTGAGAAATTTCTGTCTGGGATTTCTTCTTTCCGATTGAAAATGCAATGCGAATTTGGGGGAAAAACAGAATAAGGTGGAAGATGGGTATTGGAATTTGTGTTTGATAAGATTGGGTGCAAACAATTGCCATTAAAATTAATTCTTCCCAGAATTAAAAGCACTGACGTATTCATTAATCATTATGTACAGCAAGTAATAGTATTATAATTAATGGCGATAATAATTTATGTATAAATCACCATTTATATTTATATCGGGCAGTTTAACTAATTTACTTTTTGGCCAAAATATTGTCTTTGTATTCAAAAGCGAGTAAAGTAGTTTCAATTTTAATTTAATTTTGATTTTGACCAATTTTAATAATATTGTTATTTATTGTACTAATATTGTTAATTATTATTCCTTTTGTCTATTAAATTTAGAGTATCTCTCTTCTGAATCCGAGTTCATATGAACTCGTATTACTGTTATGTATAATCACTATCACTGTTATTCATATATACTATCACTATCATAAAAATACATTTTTTTTGCTCAGAAAAAACAACTTGCATTCCATAGGTATAAGAAATACCCAACAAGTTTAATACAGAGGATACAAGAAAAAACAATTCCACTAGCATAACAAACAATCACTTGTACTTCTCCTATTTTTACTAGAATTTCTAGTCAGAATTCAGCATAAAATTACAATATTGCGTATTCGCCCAGCAATAATACGGAATTTGATGTTTCATCAATCTCTTAGCCTGATATCAGTTCCAAGTTCTCATTTTTAATTCCTCCATTAGTTCCAAACTGTCATGAAATACACTTGATATTTTGACAGTGATAATGTATATGCATAACAGTAATAGTGAATATACATAACAATGATATTGGATACATATGACAGTGATAATTGATAACCCGATTTCACCGTGAACTCGGGTTTGTTGATAAAAGGATCTAAGCTTGAAGATTAGATAATAACCAAAGTATAAACAAGCAAGAATGTATAAGCTGCTCGCCTACGTGCTCGCCAGGATGCTCGCCAACATGCTCGCCCGAGCCTAGAGGTGTCAAAGCAACAAGCCTACGTGACCATTCCCCAGTTGCTCGCACCAATGCTCGCTGTGCTGCTCGCCATATTGGTCGCCCGAGGCTCTGAGTATGACAAAGCAATAAGCTTATGAAGCCAGGACTAGGTTGCTCGCCTTGGTGCTCGCCCACCTGCTCGCCCCCGTAGTCGCCTTCAGCCTGGATATGACAAGGCAGCAAGTCAGTAGGATAGGCCTACGTTGCTCGCTGCACCGCTCGCCCTCTTGCTAGTCCCTTCTTCGAAGTAAAGAAGGTTCAAGATGTCCAAGGAACCTGCATGAAAGTTTCGAATCATAAGGCTGGAGTTAGTGGAGCAAAACTTTGAGGGGGTGACAAGTGGAGGACACTTGTCACCCCCAGAAGCCATATGGCTTAAAAAAGTGCCACCTCACTAAATAGAAGGTATAAATACTTGTAATAAACACATTTGTAAGGATCTGAAATCCAAATACAAAGAGCTCACTTATAAAATTTCTCTCTCTATAATTCTCTCTATATTTCACTTAATAATTCTAGTGATCATCTTTTAATTATTGTTTGAGTGATTTCCATAGACCAATTAGCCACATAACATTACAATTAGTAAAATCATTCAACAATTTGGCGCTAGAGGAAGGGGCCCCCCGAACCTCCGTCGATTGAAGAATTCGATACTCATTCTTCATTATTTCTCAAGAACACCAGGAACGCCCTTCGAAGTTCGGTAAACGTTTTGAGGAATATCTTCAATTGTGAGTGTTTTCAAGAATTTGTTGTCTTCGAAAACACGAGCTAGAAAAGATTTCTTTAAAAACTCATTTACTATACTCAATTGTCACCGGAAACAATGACGAGACATACGTACGAAGCCTCCCACGATGAATCCCACACCACCTCGACAAGTCAAAGGTGGAGAGGACGGGGACTATCCGGACACCGTCGAACTGAACAAGCTTGTGTCCCGGCGTTACCGGCGGCTCCAGTCGGTCAACAGATAGAAACTACTATTGAATCAATGGTTAGAACACCCGAGGACATCGAGAGAGCGATGACCACCCTGAAACAATTGCAAAGACAACAGATGGTAGCAGCACGTCAACCAGTGATTCAGGTTGCCCAGACTGAGACAAGACGTGATACTCGAACAAGCTACCATCCTCAGGAGGAAGAAGCCAGAAGTGGACGTGTCGTGCCCGAGAGTTCAAGAGGCAAACAAAAAATGTCTGATCGCCTTGGACCACAACCCCAACGCTCAAACCAGCAACTAGCTGGGCGAGCAGACAGGCGACCAACTGGGCGACCAGCTGACCAAGCACTTGACCAACCTGAACGCTTTGACGGGTCACAAGGCGATAGGCACAGTAACCAAAGTCATCACTCGGAAGGTAGAAGGTCGGAGCATTCATACCGCCAAGAGCCTTGCGAGTCTGATGCCCGGCATCAACGCATGCCTGTGCAAGAAAGGTTGAGGAGACGGGCGTCCGAGAGGTTAGGACCAAATGCTGTAAGTAACCTCCAACAACCACACCGGGAAATCGCCCGAAGTGAAGGACTGCCGGGGGCAGCACGTCATCATGAGGTGCACCCGGAACAGCCTCAAGGAGGGGGATCATCCCGTGGGTCGTCCGTTCTAGAGATAGAAAAGTTAAAGAAAGCTGTGGAAGACTTACAACACCAGGTGGCCATCAAAGACAAGGTGGAGACGTACACATCACTTCCAATATCACCATTGTCACCAGTCATCCTGACTGCACCCATCCAGAAGAAGATACAGTTTCGCTCACTAGTGCTGTACGAGGGAGAGTCTGACCCCAAGGTTCACATCTCAAAGTATGCCGATTATATGATATCAATGGGGGCATCGGATGCGACGCAATGTCGGAACTTTCCCTTAACTCTTGGAGACCGTGCACACAGATGGTTCTCAGCATTGACACCTGGATCGATTCAATCATTTGGGCAGTTAACCCGGGAGTTCCTGTCCCACTTTTCGGGATTTGGGACGTATCTGACACAAAAGCACAGGTTGACCAACATCTCGCAAGGGGCCGAGGAAACTGACCAGCAATACCTGGAACGGTTTGATAAAATCCTTTTGGAAGGTGAAGCGGTCAGTGACGACACAAAGGTTGTGGCAGTCATGGCGGGACTGCGTAAAGGAACGGACCTGTGGAAGGAAATGCTTCTGGCCTGTCCTAGTACATACGCCGAGTTCCCCATAAAGCCGGTATGTATGTCGCAATGCAAGAAGCAATGGCCAAGCAGTTAGGTCCAGAGACTGAGGACAAGAAGAATGGAAAGAAGCCTGGTGGTAGTGGTTACAAGGCTCCGAAAAATTTGAAATCATTTGGGGACACGACGGAATACAAAGAAAAATTAAACCAAGTGTTGACTACCTCGATTGACCACGTTTTCACAGCCGTGAAGGATCAGGATATGTTGGCTGCACCCCGAAGGATCAGGCAGGACCGGAGCAAGCTAAACCCAAATAAATTTTGTGCGTATCATCAAAGTATCGGGCACTTCACTAGTGAGTGCCGCGATCTGTTGAAGCAGTTATGGAAGTTTTATGAAGATGGGAAATTAGCCGAGTTCGTCAAGAAAGCTCCGGGGAAAAGGCAACGTCAGACAAGACAAGAAGCCTCAGATGATGAAGGTAGTGATGAGGCAGAAAGGGCCCCAAACAGACAAGTAAGAAGAGGTCCACCAGCAAGGCCGACGCATCTGGAGCCGAACCGAGAAATCCTTGTGATTGAACAAATTGGTTTGGTAGGAGGAATGATAGATGGCCGTACCACATCAAAGAGGCAAAAGAAGGCAGAAATTCGGGTGGTCAATCAGGTACAGGAGATGGGGTCCGGATCAAAAGCGACTACTAAACCAACTGTGGATTTGACTTTCTCTCAAGCAGATCTCGAAGGGATCCTTACACCGCACAACGACTCCTTGGTTATCAGCGCCAATATCATGAACACAAGAGTGCACCGACTGCTAGTGGATACTGGAGCCTACACAAACATTCTGTTCAAAAAGACACTAGACCAGTTAGGAGATTACGAATCCTACATAGAGGATTGTAATCACAAAATAGTGGGATTCAGAGAGGCTGTAACCGTCCCACTAGGTGTAATAAGATTGCCCGTAGAACTTGTAGCGCTAGAGGACCCGGAAAGGAGGATGACAAGGTTGTTAGATTTCTTAGTCGTAGATCAACCATCCACCTATAACGGGTTCCTCGGCCGCTCTTTCATTTCCGAATTTAAAGCCGCATGTTCTACTTACTACTATTGTATTAAATTCCCAACTCTTAAGGGTGCAGGTATGGTCAAAGGAGATCAGAAGAAGGCGCGAGAATGCCTATTAACTCTGAAAAAGCCCGTTAACCAGGTGTTAGTGTTTGAAGATCCAATATCACAACCCTCCACGAGCGAGCCGAGTGGTTTGGATGATGTCTTAATAGACACCGAAATGATGGAAGTGGACCAAACGTCGGAGGACATGGCGATAGATAATGCACTACAGCAAGACCGGCCGAACGAGGAGCAGACAGTTAATAACCCAAAGAATCAAGATCAAGATCCTGCAACCATAGCCAGAGAGAGTGGGGAAATGGAAGCAGAGCCGGAAGTTCAGACAAAGGCCCCGGAGGACATTGAGCCCCGATTGGGTTATGAACCCATCCCGGTGGGGATGGAAATACACCTCGAAGGACCAATTGATGATCCCAGGTGGAAAGATAAAAAGCGACGCGCCACACCAGTGGAGGAGCTCAGATCCATACAAGTTGATCCAAATAAAGAGGATCTAGAACTCTTTATCGGGTCGGAGTTGGAGGAACCTTATAGAAGCTGGATGGAGGAATTCCTTCGGGCAAACCTCGATGTGTATGCATGGTCACACGAGGATATGACCGGTATACCGGTGGAGCACGTGTGCCATCGCCTGAACATAGATCCCACGAAGAAGCCTGTCCGTCAGAAGAGAAGAAAATATGGGCCAGACAAATATGAAGCATTGACCGGTGAGGTGAAGAAACTTTTGGACAATAAACTCATAAAGGAAGCACTATGTCCTCAATGGGTGGCGAACCCTGTCTTGGTCAAAAAGCCAAATGGAACATGGAGGCTATGTATAGACTTCATAGATCTTAACGCCGCATGTCCAAAGGATAACTTCCCTTTACCCCACATCGACCAGCTGGTAGACAATACGGTAGGACATGAACTAATGACGTTTATGGATGCCTTTGCAGGTTATCATCAGATTGCCATGCACCCCGATGATCAAGAACATACAACCTTCTATACAAATAAAAATTTATTTTGTTGGAAGAGGATGCCCTTCGGGTTGATCAATGCCGGCGCCACATATCAAAGGTTAGTCAACAAGATGTTCGACCAACACCTTGGTGACACAATGGAGGTCTATGTGGACGACATTGTTGTGAAGAGTCTTAGAAAAGAAGACCATCTGGAGCACCTCAAGCAAGCGTTCGACATCATGAGGGTGTATAACATGAAGCTTAACCCAAAGAAAAGCAGCTTTGGAGTACAATCCGGCAAATTCCTGGGGCATCTCGTGAGTCAACGGGGCATAGAAGTCAACCCGTCGCAAGTCAAATGTATCCTAGACATGGGACCACCGAAGGATGTACCGGCAGTTCAAAGACTTACCGGATGCCTCGCGGCACTCAACAGATTCATATCCAGATCCGGGGACAAGAATAGACCCTTCTTCGAGTCTATCAAAGGCAAGGGCATCTGTAAAAGAACCGGGAAGATCAACTATGTGTGGACGGATGCTTGCCAAAAGGCGTTCAAAGATATAAAGAATTACCTCAGTAATCCCCAGATCCTGTCAAAGCCGGTACCGGGAGAAAAGTTGTACTTATACCTGGCGGCATCGGAAGTAGCCATAAGTTCAGCCTTGGTGCGTGCAGAAGGTAAGATGCATCTGCCAATATATTATGTCAGCCAAGTGTTACATGAGGCGGAACTACGATATTCCCCAATGGAGAAATTGGCATATGCATTGGTGATGAGTGTGCGGAAGCTCCGGCCATATTTCTTCGACCATCAAGTGGAAGTTTTGACAACATTTCCCTTGAGGCAAGTCTTACATAGACCTGATACTGCCGGACGATTACTAAAATGGTCACTAGAAGTCAGCCAGTATGGTATAACATACGCACCCCGAACAGCGATCAAAGGGCAGGCTCTGGCAGACTTCGTAGTAGAGCTAACCTACCCTCAAGATCCGACGAGGGGACGTGTTTACCCATGGCACCTCTATGTGGACGGCTCAGCAACAAGTTCCGCAGCCGGAGCGGGTGTCGTCCTGATAAGTCCCGATAAACAGGTGTTCACCTCCGCAATAAGGTTCGATTTCTTAGCAACAAACAACGAAGCTGAATATGAGGCACTTATCGCGGGTTTGAGACTATCATTAGCTGTGGGGGCAACTAGACTTCATGTTTTCGGAGATTCAAAGCTAATCATATCTCAAGTTCGAGGAGAGTAGGAGGCGAAGGACCGACAAATGATCATTTACCAAAGGATCGTTGCACACCTGATATCAAAGTTTGAGCAAGTGTACATTGAGCAGATCCCCCGACTAGAGAACACCCAAGCAGATGCTTTAGCCCGGTTAGCCACAAGCACCGGAGAACCAAGCATCTCAGAAGTGGTGGTCACAAAGTTAATTAATCCTTCAACATTTGATTATGTTAATCAAGTGTTGAAGAGGGGGCAACAGATAATCGATAGCCAGCAACAGTCTACCGATGATTGGCGAACACCTATCAGTAAATACCTATCCAACGGAGAGCAGCCAGGAGATCCATGGGAAGCACAGCGGATTGTGAAGCAGGCCGCGAGATACACGATGGTCGAAGGGCAGTTATATAAAAGAGGAATCTCACTCCCATTACTCAAATGTCTTTCTTCGGAAGAAGGACAGAAGGTGTTAAAGGAAATCCATGAAGGAATATGTGGAGGACATGCTGGGGGGCAAGCCTTGGATTACAAAACCATCAGGCAAGGGTATTATTGGCCAACACTACGAAAAGGATGCTATCAGATATGCTAAGAGATGCTTGAAGTGCCAACAGTTCGCTCCGAACATCCACACCCCAGCACAAGAATTGAAGTCAGTATATAGTCCATGGCCATTCGCTAAATGGGGTATCGACTTGATCGGCCCATTCCCTCCCGGGAAGGGAGGGGTAAAATTTGTAGTGGTGGCCGTGGACTATTACACTAAGTGGGCCGAAGCTGAAACTCTAACGACGATAACCCAAGAGAGGATGATAAGCTTTATTTGGAAGAACCTGATATGCAGATTTGGGTTACCACAGTCGATAGTCACGGATAACGGGAGGTAGTTTGATGGAAGTAAGTTAAGAGACTTTTGCACATCTTGGAACGTCAAGAAACATTACTCCACACCATATCATCCTCAATCAAACGGACAAGTTGAAGCAGTGAATAAAATTTTGAAGCACATCCTAAAGATCCGGTTAGAAGAAAAAAAGGGTAGTTGGGCCGACGAGCTTCCGGAAGTCTTATGGACTTACAGAACGTCTTACAGGACAAGCACCGGGGAGACACCATTCACAATGGCTTTCGGAGTTGAAGCAGTCATCCCAGTAGAGGTCCAGCATCGGACATGGAGGATAATCGAATACAGTGAGGAAGCAAATGAAAATGATATGGCGGTAGAAAAAGACTTGATTGAAGAAACAAGAACCTCGGCAGAATTAAGGAATGCAGTCTATAAGTGACGAGCCGAGAAATATTACAACTCGCAGGTAAAAGATAGAAAATTCCAAATTGGTGACCTGGTGATGCGAAGGATATTAGCAGTCCCGACTGGAGTATTTGGTCCGAAATGGGAAGGTCCGTTCAAAGTAACAAAAAGTTGGCCAAATGGGAAGTATGACCTGGAGGATATGCAAGGTAACTCTTCGGCATACACATGGAATGCGACACATCTCAAGAAATTCTACCAATGAAGATTTATGTAAATTTTCCAAGAAAACCTTGCTTGTCCAACATGTATAGGGACAAGTAGGTACATAATATATGGAGACAAATCTGTAAAGTTATTATTCTGTTGAATAGAGAGGTTTCCTTTCAAATCGGCGTATCAAAAAATGTCTCAAGTTATAAGCTCTCAAGACTTACGAGTCCACAATAGAGGCAAGGTATTGAGACTAACCCTAAGGTTATAACCATTAAAAGGGAGTCCTTACCAATCAATAAGCCTACATCCAAAGAGATGAAAAATAAGTGTGTAAATTCGCGATTCCATAAAAAGGAAAAGTAAGACGAATCAATTAAAACACCGTACATCAAAAGCGAGCACTAAATAACTAAGACAAAAGTATCAACAGCAGAAGCAAATATAAGCGAAAGCCAATAAAAGAAAAACTGCAAATGCATTAAACGGCAAAAGGTGTTCGGGTACATATGGGGCGCCTTTGAGGGCGAGGAAATAAAAGTTTCAATACATCGCAAAATTATAAGTAGAAACGTCTTCAAGGACGTTGAGGCAAAAGGTTGCGAACGAAGAACACGAACCCCAACTTTTTACTGATCGCCAGACTGGTCGCCAACATGCTCGCCAGCCTGGTCGACAGCTTGCCCGCCAACTTGTCCAACTTGCTCGGCCACCTGCTAGCCAGGCTGCTCGCCCGCCTGTCCGCCAGCACCTGAAGGAGAGAAACCAGGGAGGACTTCGAATGGAGTTAGACCCTCAGTGTCCACCATCGCATCGTCCTCAGCATTAATCTGAAGAGGCGGATAGTTTCCACCGATGATCTTAAGTGTCGAAGGCACAGCACTTAAGTCAACTCCCATCTCCTCGAGATCCCCGATATCCACCACCAAACCTTCCTTAAGAGGACGTTCGGTAAGGAAGTCGGTGAACTCCTTCTTCAAGGCTGTCCAGGGGTCCTCGTTCTCACCAACAGCATGGTGATAGGCCCGAAGATTCTCAGCAAAGGCATAAACAAAGCCAAAGTCAGAGGACTCCGCTCGGATGCCCGCAACGGCTTCAGCGGTATAGCAATCAGTATGGGCAGCCTTAAGATCAACGAGTTCGGTCCGGGTGGCTTGGAGTTCTTTTTCTAGTTCAGCAATCTTTCCCCGGGCAACCCTGCTCTCCTCCAACTGTGCCCGGACACTCGCCAGTTCAACCCGGAGACCCTCAGCTTCAACCCGGGTCCTCTCAGCACTTGCAATCACCGATTGCTCGGCGTCCAGAGAAGCCTTAGCTTTGGCCTCAAATGTGGCAACTCTTTTCTTCATCTCATCCCTCTCCTTCCTTAGGCTATCATTCAACACAGCGTATGATTTCTCCAACGTCACAGCCTGCTCGATAGCACATTGAGCGGTGATAAGAGCACCACTCGAGTGATGCATGGCTGTGCGGATGTTATTAGTCAACGACTGATGATGGATGATGGCGTCTTGGGGTTGGGTCCAGTGACGGACAGCAGACTCAACAGCTCCTCGAACCTGGCCCTTGAGCTCATTAAGAGACTTTGGAGGACGGGCAAGTGCAAATTGGTGGACCAGCGGGCTACGATGCTGATAACGTGTAGGGTCATACCTGCTTAAAGGGCCATACAAGAAAATACTTAGAAATGTTAACATGGAAGTATGAACATGTTAGAAGTATGAGACTCATACCCAGCTGCCCGCTCCTGGTCCCATCCCAGGTATGTGATGTCAGTTAACTGACCGATCGAGCGGATAGATGCCGGGGCAGTCGGTGTACCAGTGGAAACGGGAGGAGTAGACTCCAGAACCTCGACCCGACCTAATCCTCCCGAACTTGGAGGCCTTGAAACCCTCGCCCTCTTGGCCGCCTCACTTTCACGCTCAACGCGTGAATCGTCACCCCATTGTAATAGGCGACCGCTGACGCTCGGGGAGTCACCCGGAGTTTGTTGAGCTTCGGTGCGGGAGGCTCGAGTGGGGGCAGAGGATCGTGTGCTCCACCCAGTTCCAGCAGTTTTCTTGGTAGTCTTAGCATCAATTTGAGCTGCTAACACCACAGATGGGGGATCCCTCTTGGTACGTGCCATCCTGAATTTCTGGTTTAAAGTCTTAAAAGACGGAGGGATAGCGATAGAGACTTCAGAAGCTGCAAGCATTAAGAGACAGAAAGAGTTAGAAAGTTTTCATAAAATTTTAAAAGTCAAAATTTCTAAGACAAGAACTCAAAATGGTTATACCTGCGGGACGAGCAACTTGAGCTCGCAGATGATGAGGAGTGGTGATTAACCCCGAAGCAACGCGGCAACTGAACTTGTTCAAGTACTCAAATGTTCTGTCCTTTTTGTTCCGGCGGCAAACGAGAATGCAAGTGAACTTGAACTCCTCAGACAAGCTCGTCTTCTTCCAACGCTGAGGGATCAAGCCTGTAGACACAAAGAACAAAGTATGTCAGATATTGTAACAAGGATGGAATTTGAAATGCAAACGAATCCTACGCTGTAACTCGCCAAACTCAGTTGGGGACATTATACGTCCCCCAAGACCCTCGTTGTTATCAGGAGCCCGCCAGTCACCGCCGATAAAAAAGAATTGTTCCTTCCAATCTCTCACTTTGTTGGGCAGTCCCTGAAGGATCTTCATGTCGCTCCTCGCCTTAAGGTAATAATAACCCTGGCCCTCCTCAGAGCACTTGCTAAGGCAGAGGGTGTAATTCACCTCTTGAGGAGTCAGGCGATCCTTGTACTTCTCCAAGGCAAAAACCGTGCATAATGATATCAGGTACGTCCATGCGTTGGGGGTCAGCTGTGTGATCGCTAAACCCGTCGTCTCCAAAAAGCACCCGATGAGGGGGTGAAGGGGTAACGTCACGCCAGCAGCCAACGTATGCACGTTTATGGCTGTTAATCCTTCCGGGGGGCGGTCAGCTCTTTCTTTCTCCCGGGGAGCATACATAGTGACGTCACAGGGAATATGATACTCCTTCCGGATGTGGTCAAGATCGTCTTCATCAATGATACTCACTACGGTATTCACCTTGAAGTTTGTGCGGTCACCTTTTTCAAGTTCCCGATACTGTCAAGGAGGTGTCGGGAAGTCGGCAACATACCGCTCGTAGTATGCTCTCCAGTCGAACTCTTATGCAATGCCTTCGGGGATGGACCTCTCAGACATGTGCGGTTGAGGGAAGCTAACAGACTCGAACCACTCAGTGATAGAGTCGTCGCTATCGCCACTGCTAGAGAGTATCTCTACGTCCTCCGTATCATCCCCCTCTGGGCGAGCAATGGGCTGCTCGATTTCTTGCTCGCCCAGCTGCTCGCCGATGTGCTCGCAGGGGTGCTCGCCGGCCTCCTCGTTGGCTTGCTCGCCTCCTTTCTCCAAAAATCGATTTACCTCCTCAACCGCAGAATCAGACCCTGCCAGATGGACCGATGACAAGCCCGCGATCGGGCCACCTTCCTCTATGTTCTCCATCATGGGCCGTTTGCCCGGATTCCGGTGAGAAATCGTCCGGCTCGAGGATGACGACATGGATTCGGGAAGAAAGAGGAAAAGACAAGGTTGATCCTAGGGTCTGATTAACTAAGGATGGTGGGCGTCGTCAACAAGATTCCAATCAGAAATTCCGGCAAAGAATCCGGCAAACAAGTACATAAAATAGACATGCAAAAATTAAAAGAAAATAAAGGTAATGTAAAGAAAAGACGAAAGGAATTGAGGAATTACCTGGGATGTTGAGTTGCAAAATCGGTCGCCGGAGTGGTGAAGATTCCTAAAAGCCATCGAAAAGAGCCCGAAGATGAGATCGCCGGGAATTCTAGAAGAGAAATGGTGAATGAAGAAGAAGATGAATAGTGCTTTGAAAACCCCTATTTATATGTTCGGGTCAAAGTGAAAGAGGGAAAAAAATTTCAGGGACCAAGTTGCAAAACATTTGAAAAGTCTCTAAAAAGGCACGCCTTTTCATGCGACCGATTAGCGCACGAAACGAGGAGGCGCCTCGTTTTCCGGAGAGTCGCCTTAATTGCCGAAGAGAGAGAGAGCGAGCAAGAGGGCGAGCACCAGGACGAGCACCACGTTACTCGCTAAGTTGCTCGCCCAATTGCCCGCCCAGTTACTTACTTACATAATAAAAGATCAATTCCAGTATATACTTTGATGTCAGATCAAAGCATATACTGAGGGGCAAATGTTGATAAAATGATCTAAGCTTGAAGATTAGATAATAACCAAAGTATAAACAAGCAAGAATGTATAAGCTGCTCGCCTACGTGCTCGCCAGGATGCTCGCCAACATGCTCGCCCGAGCCTAGAGGTGTCAAAGCAACAAGCCTACGTGGCCATTCCCCAGTTGCTCGCACCAATGCTCGCTGTGCTGCTCGCCATATTGGTCGTCCGAGGCTCTGAGTATGACAAAGCAATAAACTTATGAAGCCAGGACTAGGTTGCTTGCCTTGGTGCTCGCCCACCTGCTCGCCCCCGTAGTCGCCTTCAGCCTACGTTGAAGCCAGGACAAGGCAGCAAGTCAGTAGGATAGGCCTACGTTGCTCGCCAAAATGCTCGCTCCCTTGCTCGCTGCACCGCTCGCCCTCTTGCTAGTCCCTTCTTCGAAGGAAAGAAGGTTCAAGATGTCCAAGGAACCTGCATGAAAGTTTCGAATCATAAGGCTGGAGTTAGTGGAGCAAAACTGACACTTGTCACCCCCAGAAGCCATATGGCTTAAAAAAGTGCCACCTCACTAAATAGAAGGTATAAATACTTGTAATAAACACATTTGTAAGGATCTGAAATCCAAATACAAAGAGCCCACTTATAAAATTTCTCTCTCTATAATTCTCTCTATATTTCACTTAATAATTCTAGTGATCATCTTTTAATTATTGTTTGAGTGATTTCCATAGACCAATTAGCCACATAACATTACAGTTAGTAAAATCATTCAACAGGGTTCATACAAGTTTTTGTCTTAAATTTATACATTATTTTCTTTTTTGTTCATCCACAAAAATTATGCGCTTTACTTTAATGAAAAATCATCATCTTTATTATCACTCTCAAAATTTATGTATAAGTGGATCCCACAATATACTCACAATTTCTTTACTTTATTTATTTTTTCTTAAAACCCTTGCAGACACAATGTGCACAAATTTAATGGACGGATTGAGTATTTCGAGTATCATTGATTCACAATATGTAACACACATTGAATTGTGCATTTTATTTTATTTTTTTGACAAAAAGAGTTACTCTATTATGCACCATGTGCATGATATGCACATAAATTTTGAAGAATTTGCTCCAGTTAATAATCAATAACACCTCAATTGCAAAATAAAAAAAATACATTGTTCAATATGTATTGTTTGTTTTAACAAAAAAATTGAAATTAAAATTAAGCTTAAAAATGCAAGTACTTATCATGCACATGGTGCATCTTCGAATTGTACTCTACAATTGATTTTTAAAATTCAAATGCATGTCATATATTTTGTAGAACACAAGTGTATTTTAAAAAGTTACCTATATAAATACAGAAAAGTCACTCATGTTTTACTGAAAATTCATATTGAAACTATTTAGCAAGGGGAGACTTTTTTTAATATAAACAAGATAAATTTTTCAGTAATAACAGAGATTTAAAAAAAAACACTTGAATTTTACAATGTACCTAGTTTACATAAGACTTACTTTTAATAATTAGGGATGGGCATCGATCAATTTGGTTACTGAACCGAATAGAGATTTCAAAAGTAAATTAATTGAATTTTTCATAATTGGTGGAATTAGAACACGATATGGTTGGGTATATGAGAAATTGGTTGTGTTTTTTCGGGCTGAGTCAGGCTGAACTCAGTTCTCTTCGAGCCATATATTTTCAAGACCGTTCTGACCCAAGACAAGCCACCAGGCTACCTGGCCAAGTCGGCCCGATATTTTTTTTTTAATTTTTAATATATCACAATTAAATTTGATTTCTATGTTTATTTTATTAATGGGTAATTTTGTATACAACTACTACTTAAATAGTCATGAAATTTTATTTAATTTGTCAAAAATATTTAATAATTAAAATAAAACTCAATTTTCTATATAATATTTAAACAACAATAATTCAACAAAACTTAATAAACTATAATTCACAAAGTTAATTTCAAACAACAATTTGCTATCAATCCTTTATAAACTCAAATTCATAAAAAAAAATTAACAACTAATTCAACATTCATCTAATAAGTTTAAATTTTAGTTTATACTAGTAAACATAGGAACTTCTAAATAAATAAAGTTACATTATCAATATTCTGAATAACGTATGTCAATTTTATTTAATGCATATTTTTAAAAATACAAATTAATTAATTAATTGAAACAATATTTTTTATTAAAAATATCTTTTGAGAAAGTTTCAATGAAGATGCACATATTTTTTGACCATTGTTGATGGGCGAACTATCCTAAGAAGGTCGCCGGCTTGTGTAGAAGCCACGTCACCGGCTTGGACCAAGGTCAACACAGAGAAGCTCGGCGAAGCAAGAAAGAAGCTCGCCCAAGCTCCTGAAGGACCGGGTCCAACCGCCAACTATGCCAGGAGAGAGAAGCTCGCCCACACCCATGGAGACCCAGCGAGGGTCTACCACTGCATTGCCCTCGAAATAAATGCAAGGCACCGAAGCTCACCTAGAAGCTCGCCGAAGTTAGAGATGATAGGCAACGTGTGTATAGAGAGCAAGTAGATATGTAGTAGGACAAGCATGGTAAAGGTGGCGTGAGTGATGTTTCAAGACAAGTATTGAGAGCACTTGTCAGTACCTAAGGCCAAATAAGCCCCACACGGTACCACCACACACTTGCACACCTATAAATAGGTCTCCCTTATACCATTCTCTCTCCAAGTTTATCATAATACACAACTATTTTTTCTCTCTAAGCTCTCCCTTTCTCTCTCTATATTATCCTCCAAGAACAAATATTCTTAGATTATTGTTTGGTAGAATTATATGTTATAAACATCTACTTAAACACATCATTACAAAATTCTATCAACAACCATATTTATACAAATAAAATACTTATTGAAAGTAATTAAAATAATATAAAATCGAAGATTCATAAGAGAAGTATCACATAAAAAATATTTTTAAAAAAATCATATCGGGTCAGGCCGGCCCATAAAAACTAGGCCAAACCCGGGCCGGGTCAAATAGGCCCGGTTCTTTTTTGGTCGATAATTTTAAGGTCCATACCGGCCTTAAACCCGGGCTTTTAGTTGGGCCGGTCCCGTTTTGACAGCTTTATGGTTGGGCGATAGCGCAGGAGGTAGGTGTGTCCACCAGCATTAAAAAATCAGCATATTTACACTAAATTAAATTTGTGACACATGTACTTTTATAAAAATATATCAATATATGCATAATAATATAATTATTTAATTTATTTAAGAAATTTATGTTAGTTTAAGAAAACAAATTTATTCAATTATATGATCTCAAAATCAATAATTTTGACGTTAAATATTCTTTGAACAAAAATAAGATTGAAAAAACAACACAAGTATCATATGCACTTAGTACACAGTGCACTCTATCAATAATTAAAATTGTTTACATTAAAAAATACAGGTTGATGATCCTGAAAAGTTTACATTATAATCATCCAACATTTTTCAATATAATAAGTTCATATTTTTCAGTGTAAATAGTCTCAACTGTCGAGTTGGTATGTCATGCACCAAATGCACATGAGACTTACTCAGAAAAAAAAAGTCCTTTCTAAAATTTTTTAGACCAGTTTCATTATTTATTGAATGTCGAACAATTACAGTTGTAAGCAAATAAAATTTGCTTCTCAATTAAATAATGACACGTGTATAAATTAAATAAATATCAACACATATCACTATTTTAATTTTGAGGATTTAACAAATTAATTCTCTAATTAAATAGTCAAATTGATATTTATTGTACACGATACAAGGTGTTATTAAATTACGAGACTCCTGACATTCGTATGCGGCAATAATGCATGAGTTGTTGTATTTATTTGAAACCATAAATATTTCGTATAAATAAAAAAATGACTGAAATCAATCAAGCTAAATTTGGTCGATTCATAAATAATAGCAATCAAATCAGCATCAGCCAACCGGAGCGCGCCACGTATCAGCGCAAGAAAGGAAGGTCTTCACATCTCTACCCTATAAATAAGGGTCTTTCTTGTTCATTCGAAGGTGGTCCACACCCAACGACCATAATGAAGACGAGCAACGTGTAAGCACCAATATCCTCTCGACGAGCATACTGCGAGCTAAGAAGATTCAAGTGTTCTTCAACAAATTTAAAGAAGTTCTTCGAAGATTCAAGTCGTTCTTCGCCATATTCAAGTCGTTCTTCGTCAAAATCCTCCAAAAACACAGTTTGATCCATGACAAGCGGCCAAATCCCTCCGATCAAATGTTTTTCTTGAAGAACACTTTGAAGATCATCAAGCGTTCTTTGCTGTCTTCAAATGTTCTTCGCCAAATCATGCCAGAAACATCCTTCGATCAGAAACAAGGAGCGAATCCCTCTGATCAGACATTTCTCGTCCAAGAACACTTCGAAGACAACAAGCGTTCATTGCCGCCTTAAAAAGTTCTTCATCAAATTCAACCACAAACACACTCCGATCAGAGATTGAAGTGTGGCACTCTACTTCAACGCTCCAGCAAGCCGCTTCCTATTGAGTTGCTCCCTACTACCCACGAGCCATCTAATGCACCCTTTATAGCCGTCACGCCAAGTTTGATGCTGTGATGTCAATTGCTCTGTTGATACTTTGATCGCTCGAAGGCCACATCCAGGATTAGGGTCTGCTCTACTGCTTGCTGCATCTCACCAACAAACTTTTAAAGGTCGTCCATCCTCTCTTGCTCAATGGTGATGCATTGTCCTAGTGTTGGCAGAGGCTCCACGTTGCTTGAATCAGAATCTTCATGATTTGCTGCCTTCAAGACCACACTTTGGATGATTTGGATGATGAGACCTCTTGAGGTCACTCTTCTATGCAAAACTCGTTGCTTGTTGATGACATATGGTATGCATGCTTGCTAATAGCTGGCTTCTCGATGCGAAGATAGGTCCCCTCGTCTACTAATTGATACTCGCTGCTGAGGATGATCAAGTGACGATTGATGTTGAGGATGACCAGATGACGAACCCCAAATGACAGCTTAACAGTCTTGAAGTAAACAATGTTTGGAGTTGAAGGTTGAAAAGCTGCGAGACAAAAATAGAGAGTTAAATAGACAAGTAAATAATGGGGGCAAAGTCATATTTAAATAATTTGACCTATGGACTCATTTGGTTCGTAAGATAAAAATATCTATCCGCCAAAAACATGCATATTTTTGGCGGATAGATATTTTTATCTTACGAACCAAATGAGCCCTAAGATTATTTAATTCTTTAAATTATTTAAAGTGAATAATGGACCATTTTAATTTTATCTCTTTTATGATTTAAAAGCTCAAATTCCTTTATAATTTAATTAAAGTACAAGTTCATGAATGATTTAAAGTCCATTATCCAAGTTCATGAATTATTTGAAGTCCATTATCCAAGTTCATGAATTATTAAGGAAGCCCAATATTTCTATTTAATTGAAGGGGTCCAATATTTTGCTTTAGTGAAGAGGCCCAAGCTCTAGATGCAATATTGACTCTGTCAAAATTGGACTCCATTTCAAGTCCTGTATTCCTTCATGAGCGAACCAGCCCCACGTGGCCAAACCGTTACTAATCCACCATCAATGAATGTATATAGAGTAAGAAGAAAAAAATTAAACCACTTAACCTATATAATGTAACATATTAATAATTTTAAAATTTTATCAAGAAAAAGATACAACAAAAAAAAATTAAGGGCCAAATTTTTTTATTTCACTGTGGACACGAGATTTAATAAAAAATATTATTATATTGAAATAATAAAAAAAATAAAAAAAATAAAAGTATTGTGGAGCCCAAAAATTTATTGTGAGTGTGTGTTGTTTTCAAATAAGAAAATTAGAAAAAGTTTTGTGAAAAAAAAAAAAAGGAAAGTGAAAAATAATTTGGTGGAAAGAGGGGTATTATATATATATATATATATATATATATATATAGTTTATTTAACAACTATTAGCATTTTATTAAATTATAAAATAATAAATATATTAACTTTTTAATTAATTGGATATATATTTTAGGTAAAGTATTAAAAAGATTAAATCTTTTTCTAAAGATTAATTAATTAGATGTCTAAAACCTTACTGGTATTTTGCTTGCGCGGCGGCCGCTCACCTCTCCACCCTTGAAAGCGGCGCCCCTCCCCTCACGAACAGAAAAATTCGTAATGGACGCCGAAATCCCGCACGCCCGTCCGCAGAATCCCGGTAACGGTGAACCGTGGCCGGAAACAAGGCCAACCAAAAAGAAAAGAAAGCAAAGAAGCACGAATACTGTTGAAGAAGTGCGTGAACATTCGAAATCAGCTCGCATCGATCAGTCGGTTGGAGGAAGCAAAGACAGATTGACATGGAAGAATTTGCAGTTGATATTGTCATTACAGGACAAAAACACAGACCTTGAAAAGTAAGTTTAACAATTCCTTTTTTTCTTCTTGTGTATGTGCTGATACAAATGTTTAACTTCGTCTGAAAGATACATGCTAATCTTTGTTTATCCTGAAATTAATGTTTTGTTCATTTTTTGTTTGGACTTCGTAATCTGTTGGAAATTTTGATGAAAAGAGAGGTGTAATGCAGGAAGGTTGATTTGGCATATGATTATGTGAATTCAAGCAATAGTGGAGATATAGTTGATATTGGTCAGCCACCACAGGTATTGGATACTTTGAGGACAGTCCTTTTCCTGAACAATTGGGTTCAATCTGTTCTCATTTCTTATGAAAAGAAAATGAGACTTGAAGAAGATAAGTCACAGGTTTTAACTTCTGGGTCATTTTTGGATCATAGATTGTGGAAGATTTTTCATTTCTGCCTGGAGGAATCAAAAAATCTTTGCACGCCATTGACGTGTTCAAAGGACTTCCTACGCGTGATTCATTCAATTGCAAAGGATGCATCATCTTGTGTGAATAATGCATCCATAATTTGTGAGGGAACACTTTCTGGTGAGCGACTACAAATTTATGATGTTGTGCTTGATTGCATCTCAATGGTATTCTCATCCCATGGTGGAGTTGCAAATGAAAATTTGGACTTGTGGATTTTGCTCATGCATAAAGTGCTTGAACTGGCCTTGAAAATTGTTTTGGGCCAGCTTGATGGCAGCAAACTGGGGAATTTCACTTTGAAGTTATCTTGTTATTTATTTGAGGCATTTGCTCAGTTTTTGAGGGTCCATCCCACACATAAAAGTGGATTTCATAATTTCATCGATAAGCTTTTTGAGCCTCTGCTGCACTTGTTGCATGTGTTAAGATCTAATTCTTGTGGCAATAATAATGAATGGAGAACGACATTACACAAATTAGTTGGAGAGGTTTTAGATCAGGGTCTGTTCCACCCCACTCACATTGACGGGTTTCTCGGCCTACAGAGTACAATTAGATATAGAAATTCTTCTGATGCAACACTTAAGGAAGAAAAATTGGTGATTAAAAGTTATCACAGACATTTATTTGATAAAGTGGAGAAGTTGTTAGCTAAGAAGAATGGACTGGCATTACTTGGTCTAGGGGAGCTGCTTCACTTGTTTGTTGGTAGTGTTACCAAGCATAAAGGAACTTTAGCCACTGAAGGTGACCTTGGGCTATCTGAGATCAGTGGTACTGCTCAGAATAGTGTTAACCCTAATCAGAGCTGGGCAATAACTTCAAAAATGAATCCTCAGTTCCATAGCATGAATACAGAACTTCGGAAATCTATTTTTGATTATTGTGTACAGCTTCTGGAATATCTATTAGCAGATCTCAGTAAATTTCTTCAATCAAAAAAGAAAGTAGTAACTTTAATTTTTAATATACCAGGCACACTAAAGTCCATTAATAACTTACTTGCTACTGTTATTCATGATAAGCTATACCTAAGAACCGAGGATACCACCGAAGAGTCTTCCAGAAATTTTTTGAGGTCTATCTATGCTATGCTTCTGTCGTTATCTGCCAAAATTGAGACATCATTTGGTGCAGATGAAAAATCAAACAGAGAGGTCTTGATTTCTGTCAGAAAAGAGATTATTGACTCTGTAAACCATTTGTTAAATATTGAATATGAGGTTGTCGGAGATGATCTAGAGAACTTATGGACTGTAGTTTTATCCTCTGCGGCATGCTGCTATAGTTCAATGGATGTGCTGGGTCAGCCGTTGCTGTCCTCAGCAATAGTGAGTCTCAGCTGCAGGCTAATTGATGTATATAGTGATCTTCGGCAGGTTAGTGAGCATTCGTGTGTGGTTTTATGTTTATATAGCTTTATTATCTTCTGATACTTTCATACATGAATCTGCTTGATGTTTTTATGCTTGATGTTGTTATCTAATTAATGAATGTGGGATTTGCATCTATTTTTGGGGGATATTACAGATTGTATTGACCAACTATTAGTGAAAATTCTCATATTGCTTCAGAGAATATATAAGCTGCATCTTATATCTTCTCTCTCTATCATGCAGTTATCTCTTAGAAGGTTGATGTGCTCTATATGTAAAATAAAGTTCAGGCCTTTCACTCTACCACTTCACAACAAATAATATCTCTTAGGTTGTTTCCAAAACTGATGAATTAAACCATATATTTCGTTGATGCTCATAACTACTCTTGATTTGCCTAATAGTAGAAAATAACAGAAAGTATGGAACTGACTTGCTCTTTTTTCAATTTGATACTTTAACTTATTTTGAATTTGAATATTTCAAACTTGTTAACTTATATGTTGAACATATGCAGGTAGATTCTTCTATATTTGCACTTTGTAGAGCAGTGAGACAGACTTCGTTGATTATGGGGGACAGTGAAGTGTATTCTTCATCTGAGTCTTGTTCGTCATATTCAAATTCATTGAGCATGTTAATCTGCTCTTCAGAATTTAGACTCTCTCTCAACAATGCTATTAAGGCCATACCGGAAGGGCAAGCATCTGCATGCCTTCGGCAGATGTGTTCAGATATTAAGGAAACTTTGGAGTGGATGAAATTCGGGCATCAGTTGCGAGCAGAACTCCTGGGGAAGGTGCTGTGCGAAGCATATTCAATCATTCTAGACTCAATAACAGTTACTTCTGGTAATAGTTATCTTGTTGGTGTTTCTTTGAAGAATCTGTTAGAAATTATGCGCCCTGGTTTGAGTGGAGTGGTTTCAGAACAGTCTGATATATTCTCTGTTTTGGTGGATGGAAGAATTTTGAATAAAAACACTGGATCTGACAATGCGATAGTGTGCTGGATCTTAGTGTTCTTCTTTCGTTTTGTATTGTCCTGCAGAAGCTTATTTCGGCAAGCATTCAGCTTAATGCCTCCTGATGCATCAAAAAAGATGTCTGCTGGAGTAATGCGTGATTTATTAACAATTGACTCTGGAAGAGATTGGTTGGAGTTGACTCGCTCTGATGACAAAGGCTTTTTTTCCTGGATTCTCCAGCCTTCAGCAACTCTTCTTGATGTTATACGTTCTGTTTCAGATATTTGTATTCAGAATTCCACTGTACTTTGTGCACCCTTGGTGTATGTATTAAATGCATTGGCTCTTCAGAGACTTGCTGACTTAAATAGGCTGATAAAGTCTTCTGAGTACATGCTTCAGTGGATGCATAATTGGGTTCAGACTAAGTTGGAAGTTGATACCAATTCATCTTCTTATAATAAGAGAATCAAGAGATGGTCAAAGTGTGTTACGAAAATGAGAGAAGAAGCTTCTGGTCTTACAGGGTCTATGATGGAATTTTATTCATCCTCTTCCGCAGTTGATGGAGAAATAAGTGATACTCTCATCCATGGCCCACATAGTAATGATGCATTAACTTGTGTTGTAGCCTCCCTGGATGAGAACTCATTGCCATCTACATTGTTGCGGATCATTTGCAAGAACATCGATATTTGGTCCTCTCATGCTACCAAGAAGCATTCAAAGAATTTTCTTACTCTTATTATCCGGGCATCCCTTTCCTCTTCAAGCAACGATGATGGTCACTTTAGACTGCAAAACATGAACCAGACTGGAAACCTGAAGAAAGTATCTGCACAACAGATCGCTCTGGAGTTTCTTAGCAACACCATATCATATGAACAAAGAGTAAGTTAAGATAATTTTCCCACAGATGGGAGTAATTATTCTGCAGATAGTCTCAATCTAATTATTAAGGGACAATGAGTATAGCTTTTGCAGAAAATAATCTGTTCAGTTATCTCTAGAAATATTAGTTGTCTGATTAGCTTCATATTTGATGATGTAACGAATGTGACAGAAAGTTTTTAACATCTTGTAGCCGATAATTTGTCAACATGCAATGACCGAAGTCACATTAGAATGATCACAAGAAATATCTTTTGGTAAATGCAATTGGAATTGTAATTGTAATTGAGGTCAACAAGCTTAAGCGAGTCTAGATCTACGCTACATATCAAGAAATGAGGAGTTAGGTTTAACTTTTTCTTTAAAAAATTTAATGTGACAACTCAAGATTGTGAACAGAGACTGTAAAAGTTCCTAATGATAAATTAAACAGGAATACTGAATGCCTATAATTGTTTTTCGTTTTTAATGTTATTATTTGTTAAAATACCTCAAACAAATAAATGTTAAAGGGTAATCTTACACCTGGTCTTGGGTGGTGAGATGAAGTGGAGGTCAGAAATTACACCTGAATTAACTGGCCAAGAAACTTCAAACCTTGTAAATTATTATGATACTTTAATATATGTTTTCTCACAATGAATATTTACTTAACTGGTCCGTTTGTGGAGGCTTCCTCATTTGGTGTGTTTACGTAGTTGCCATCTAAATTATTTTCTTACTCTTTGTTGGTATTTCCACAATTCCATGTGTCATTTTTTGCTGACTTCTGTCACAGTTTGTTGGTAGGTATATGGCATCAAGGTTCTGCCAGATACTGCAGAAGTCAGTGCGTTCTATTTTTCCTAATTCTGGAGTCGATTTGAGCGAGCCACCTGTTTGGTCTGAGGCTATGTCAGCAGTTGAAAATGTATCTGATTTAGGTGCTTTAATGTGGAGAGAATATAATATGATGCCTGTTGAATCCTGCAATGAGCAACCTAATGATTTTCTTAATAGATGCCAATGTTTGCTTAATCTTTTGACGCAAATGCCCGAAGAACTTTTAAGATTGAAATCATCATCATTGTACATCAAGTGCATTCTCAACCTTGAAAGGTATTGTAGACTGTATTTTCTACTTTTTGTTTTCATACTTATGCATCATGAAGGAAGAAACAAAAAATAACCATCGAGAATGACATGTATAATTGGTTAAAATAAAGCAAGACGTGGCTTTCTGTAAATAATGCAATTTTATTTTTATACCTTATCCCTTTAGAGCGAGCGATTGACAACTTTAACGGAATACAATCAGAACATGGAACCACGGAACACTATTTCTTAATTTCTTCTTCATGTGTGCACCTCATTAGATCTAATGTTTGATATAGTATATTTTTACCTATGCTTTTCAGGCTTCTGGTTGGCAACCTGTTAGGCTGGAATACTGCAACATGCTCTCAGAATCCTTATCAGATCTTTAGATTGTTTGTGACTTGTCGAAAAGTTCTTCAGATTTTAGCCGCAGCTTCTAGCAAAGAACATGCAAATGAGAATCAATCTCCCCTGTGCTCAATTCCTCTGCTATGGCTTCTAAAATCTTCGTTTGCTGCAATTGGATTTCAACTTGCATTTCCTAACAATACTGTTTCTGAAGATAAAGTAGCAATTTTCTCATTGTTGGATCAGACTTCTAATGTGTTACTGACAGTGAGTAGAGGTCAATTTGAATCTGTAGTGACCTCCCTTGTTCCTGTCAGGAAGCTTCATGCAAAAACAAAAGGTTTAGATCCCAGCACTGGGGAGTCTGACCTATTGGGAAGTAACATTATCTTGAATCCCACCGAGAATTTGGATGCAAAGCAAAGTGTCTTGGAATTAGCGAAGACATTGGAAGAGAACCTGCAAAAGTTCCTTACAACTGTTAGGGTGACATCTGTTGATAAAGAAGTAGAATGCTTGGCAGAATTTAAGGATTTGAGCAAGTTATCGTCCATCATTGCTTGTTGTCAAGGACTGTTCTGGGGCCTATCTCTTACGATAGGTGACACAAATGTAGTTAAAAGTAACTTCAGAACATTATGCTCTAGTTACGATGCTGAACTGATGACCATAATCAAGTCATGTGTAGATACGTGCGTGGATTTTGCAATCTTTTACCTAAAAGCATTGTTTGTTGAGGATGATCCAACTATTGACATGTCAGCACATTGTAGTAATGGATTGGGAGTAAGGAAGTCTTCATCTGGCCAGGATGGTTCTAGGGATGGATCAGATGAGGGGTGCCCTATTGGGAAAACGGCAGCTTCTGAAATAAAGGGTGATCTTACAAAGCTTGATTGTAAGAGGAAATCCAATTCAGCACTTCCCGAGCTTCAAGCTTTTCTGACCAAGGTTCAACTTCAGAAACTTTATCTTAAGAAATCATTGTTAATGGAAGTTTTTGGAGGTGGGAATGCTGAGATGGCTTTTCTTCTCCGACAGCTGTTTATTGCTTGTTCAGCTATTTTGAGATTGAATTTGCAGATTGACGTTGCTTCTTCATCCTGGAGTTTGTTTGTAATTGTGGTAGACATTTCTGAATTTCTGCTGTTGGAATTTTTGAGAAGTGAAACACCACATCAATTTGCTTATTTGTTGTTAGATGGTGTTGTGAAATTTCTTGAAGGGCTTGGTAATTACTTTCCACATTTTGATCCTTTGCTGTCCAGAGATTTTTATGTCAGGCTGATAGGCTTACATTTGAGAGGCATCGGCAAATGCATCTGTTTAGAAGGGAAGAAAGCAAAGTTAGCTTCTCAAGAGACAGGGTCACATACAAAGCTGGCTAATCAGATGCAGTCTTGGGGAACAAATCGATTGAGTGAACTTAAGGACAGATTGAGGATGTCCCTTAGAAGATACATTAGTAAATCATCTGAGTTGCATTTACTATCAACCGTTCAAGCTGTTGAGAGAGCTTTGGCCGGCGTACAAGAAGGCTTGATGACAAATTATGAAATAGTGTGTGGAAGTTCAAGCGGAGGAGAGGTCTCCTCTGTTGCTGCTGCTGGTATTGATGCCTTTGATTTGATTCTTGAATTTGTAACAGGTAATTCATCCTCATTGTGTATCTTTTTATTGTGCTTGAAGTTTGATTGTGTTTTTTCTTGGTAACATTTGTGGTAATGTCATTGCTATTGCACTTTCTATGTTGCATTTGGATGTTTAATCTATGTTAACTGGATTATATATAATTTAAGTTTATACATGCAATCTCATTCTTTTCATCCTGAAGATTCACCCCATGAAACTGCTGGGCCTCTTAGTTATTACCTCTCATTTCATCTTATCTGCAGATAATTTCATGAAGGCTGTACATGAGACTTTTCATCTTACTGTTGTATTTGCAAATTCGTAATTTTAAGCAGGCTTATATTTATCTTAAAATTGCTCATTTTGCAGCATAATTGCTTGGGATTTGTCAAGAAGTACTATTAATTTTCTAATTGTATTATCTTAGTATCCTTTTAAAGTCTCATTTATATTATATAGAAGACACGAAGACTACTTCAGATTTAGATTTTTGAGAGGAGGTTTAGAGGAATGAGATTTTATCTCATATGTAACTGGAACATCACCATTTATTGATTGACATAGGTTGTTGAATTATTGTATATACCTTCCTTCTATAGTTGATTTACTATCTTGTATGCACAGAATATATTTTTTATTACGTGTGTAACACTAGTCTCTTCCTCCCACTATAAATACACGAGTTTTGTACTTCAAATAATACATGCAAATTCCCTAGCTATTTTGTCTTCTACAAGGCCTTTTTTCCTTTTTTTTTTCATTTTAAGCAGAGACAGCTAATCCTTTTCTTGTGGGTTTCAAAATGGCTCATTGTTAACGTTCAGTTCCCCTGTATTCCATCCAAATTTTTATGGTTTGTAGTTGTAGCTTCTTGGTGCATTTACAAATAAATATGAGTTTAGTTGGAATTCAGTGGGTTCTGAAGTCCTAGACAAAAGTAAGAATTATGTTAAGATCAACCCTCCAGTAAACATGAAGTGTTTCTGAATATTTTTTATCACTGATGCCTACTGCAGTCTGCATCGGTTCCCACTACCAGCTATTGCTCTATATTCAATACATGAACATTTATTGGATGCAGTTTTCTCAGTTTGTCTTCTTTTTTTAATGCAGGTCCTAGGCGTTTAAATATGATCAAGAAACACATCCAGAACCTAGTTGCTTCTCTTTTGAACATCATCCTTCACTTGCAGGGTCCCAGTATCTTCTGTCAATGTATCAATCCAACCAAATCTTATGAGAGGCCTGATTCTGGTTCAGTTATTCTCATGTCTATCGAAATACTGACAAAAATCTCGGGGAAACCATCTTTCTGGCAAATGGATGCCTGCCACATTGCACAGTCGCTACGCGCACCTGGCGCACTCTTTCAATACTTCCTTCAACTTCAGATATCCAAAAATCCAATTCATTCTTCTGTAGATCGGAAGATCTCAGTAGATCTATATGCTGCGTGTTGCCGTATGTTATGTACTGCTCTAAAGCATCATAAAAGGTGTGCTGCTTTTTCTTTGGAGTCCTAATCTTTCTTGCTCTAGTTTGGATGTCTCAGAAGCATCTCTACTAAGTTTAACTTTTTTGTTCTTGTGTACGTAGTGAGACTCATCAGTGCATAGTTCTGCTGGAAGATTCAGTTAGCGCTCTTCTTCATTGTTTAGAGACTGTAAATACTGACCATGCTGCTGGAACAGACTTTTTGGCATGGGAAGTACAGGAAGCAGTAATATGTGCGGGTAATTTACGAAGAGTGTATGAAGAGGTGTGTTTTTAATCTCTACTAGTTCTTCACCCGTGCGATGCACGATTAGATATTGATAATATTTTAATATAAGATAAAATATATTTTAAATTTAAATTAAATTTATTTGTTTTTTAATTAATTATTATTTATTAATTTTTTAAATTTTTTATTAATATATGATTTATGTGAGATTATATATATATAAGTATCTCACAATTATTTAATTATAATTTTTTGAATTATTTTTAACTAACAAAATACTAAACTTTTAGAAATGTCATTAATATTGAAAATACTAATAACGTTTCCTTTAAATTCAAGTACTCAACTATATATCAAAATTAATAAACAAATATTTTTAAGTAATAGAATTCATATTATAGATTTGATTTTATTATATGTATTGAATATGAATATGAATTGAAAAATAAAAAAATGATTAATTTGAATAATAGAATAGATGCAACGGTTATATTGAGTAAAAATTTACACTTTTATTGTGTTTTCATTGCATAAACACACAAATTTTTTATTTGACATGCAGTTGAAATATATTTGAAGAAAAAAATATAATATTATGTAAGTGTAACTAAACTAAAAGTAAAATTGAGGTGTGAAACATATGCAAATGGTAGAGTAATATGTTACAAACTAATAAGAGTGGAGAACAATAGTAATATTTTATTATTTTATGTTTTGGTGGGAACTTGTGGAGGAAGTCATTATTGTGTTTTTATATGTATATAGATTTGATTTTGAAAGCTTTGTCTCTGTTATTACTTGTCCTGCTGCATGATATTTTGTTGTGTTTGTAGTTTGAAATAGTATTTCTTTTTTATAACCTGGATATATCATATGGGAATAGGATATATATCCATCATAAGTCCATGGTCTTTTGCTCAAATGGCTAAATCAATACATCTGTTTTGCTCTAATAACACCTTTCCTGTCTTCCTGGGAAAACCTGTCCAGGTTCGACAGCAGAAAGATGTCTTCGGGCAATGTTCATTCCAGTTTCTGTCTCGCTACATATGGGTTTATTGTGGATTTGGCCCAGCTAGAAATGGCATCACAAGGTATTTTCAGTACCTTGATCGCCAGCAATTGCTATGTTACGCTGCATTTCTCTTTCACCTACATAAACTCGACTAGTTTCACAATTCTGTGCCATTTTCCGTTCATTTTAGGGAAGTAGACGAAGCTTTAAAGCCCGGTGTGTACGCGCTAATAGACTCATGCTCGGCCGATGATCTTCAACTTCTTCATACTGTATTTGGAGGTGTGTGATTTTTAAACTCCGATAATGATGAAATAGTATATATATATCTTGCATGCCTGAATAATGTGTCTTTCTTTCCTTTTCAGAGGGTCCTTGCAGAACTACCCTGGCAGCTCTTCAACACGATTACAAGGTTCATTTCCAATATCAAGGGAAAGTCTGATTTCACTGTAAACTGAATATGAGTGTTGTACCTTGTTGTACTACCACTGTATGCGTAATGCCATGTGTGCCCCTTTTAATCTTTCATGTAATATTGTTTCCCAAATGGAAATGGAAACTGTCGCCACTGGACTAGAGTAGGATTTTGTAGTTGATTACCTTATTTTTTTAGGTGGATTAAAAATTTTATAAAAGAAAAAGCTATCCGAGGTGTCTGCGCAAAAACTTTCACGTCACAAATTATGTTATATTTTAGTACAATCAATGTGCTCATAAAAAATAATACTATTACTTTACATAATGGAAGTGGACTTCTAGTGATCTTGATATTGGAAATGAATTGGATCCCAATAAAGTGATCTTCACACAACTTGACTTCAAATCAAATTCGTGAAAAGGTGTTTCACATGGGGAAACTTTGCAAAAGATAATGAAAGGGGGCAACAATCAACTTTGGAGAGGAAAGCCCTACATTCGCAGGGATTTTATATGAGAAAAAACTAGAGTTTTTACTATATAAAAGATTTGAAGTGAACTGTAGACCCCAATAGATTTTTATGTTTGTTTTGGGATTTAAGGGGTCGTAGCAAGTCATGATTTTGAAATTCTGAGATGTGAAAACTTTGATGAATAATAAAAGTGTGTGTTTGTTTTGGAATTTTAGTAGGGTATGATGTTACTTTATGTCAAATCAAAGTGTGATAATGATTGATTTTGTAGGTATAATAATATGTATTTTATGAGTGTTGTGTTAATAATAGGTTTAATGGGTATTTTTAGAGGTGGATTGAGTTTGAGATGTGCAATCCGGATGTTATTTCCCAAACTCGTGTATAGCGTGATCGCAAAGTCCTAAGTCCATTGGAGCTAGTTCCAAAACAAACATACCCTTAGGGATGACTGGCAACTAGGGCTAATAGGCATGGAAAAACGAAAATGCCAACAAAGGAAGGAAATTTGGGAAGCAAAGAAAAGTAACACTTACACATGTCCTGTTTCATCCAACAGTATAGTGGTTAGAGTTTATCACCTACATTATCATGTTATGAGTTCAAATTATTATTTGATCATAAACAAAAACACAACAGTAACAAAAACAACAAAAATTGTTCTTATGCTGAAAATGTGGCAGTTGATGACAACTGATACAATTAGTTGAAGTCGGACATCATGGACACCTGATGATAGACATCATATATATAATTGATGACAACAATCATTAGAAGGCGGACATTCTTTCAAACATGTTTCTTGATCAGACTCAAATCTACCCCCAGCATGATGATTTTTACTCTCCCATTATAATATATATCACCACAAGAATGACAGTTATTATAGCTTCTCTAGTTAAAAGTCTTTAATGATAGGATATTGATCTTTAGTGAGAGAGTCTATGTAACTCCCGTCACCAAATATTATTTTCTTTCATAAACATTTTTAGTTAGAGAAGCTATAATGACATATATTGTTACTCGAGGTAAATCTTGAAAATCTAATGTGTATGTGATTTTAAAAACTAGATAAAACAATAGTTCTTTTAATGCATGGAGCACTAAATGTAACAATAAATGAAAAACACAACTAAAGCTTGAAAAACAATAAATAAAAAAGAGATTTGCTTATATAATTTTTAAATTCTTTATTATGGCCTTGAAGGCTCTATTTATAGTACAAGAAATGTCTTGAAATAAGCACCGACCAACGAAAAGGCATCGGCTCAACAATAACAAGATATTATTCTTATATAAGATATGACTTGCTACCTGAACTTGCAAAAGAAGTCTTCAATCACCTTCTAAATGACTAATCTTTCCCTCACTTAAGGCGATCCTATGATAGACGCCACTTTTCCATGGTTGGCTATAAAGCTCGTAGTCGAATGCTCATTTGTCTTCAGATAATGAGCTTGAGTCCTCAATACAAAGTACCAATTGCTCGTTGTTGTTCACATATTGGGTCCAAGCAGTTTGGACCGAATCAAAGTGTATGATCTTAGTAGAGATGACAATGAGGCAGGTTTAGGACGGATTTGCCCACTCTCAAAATTTGTCTTGCTTTAGTCTCGGTTTGGACCTATCCTGTTAACCCAATATATTTTACCCGACCCACATATTTTTTATTTAATTTTTTCCTAAATTTATAGTACACCTTATCAAATTCACTACATAAAATATCTTATTGTTTAAAATATAACATCAATATGGACTTGAATAATTTTTCCAACAATAATTAAGTAAAATTGTCTATTATAAGTAGAGATATTAAAAGGATCATGTTCCATAGGGCCCGTCTATTTAAACCAGTAAAAATAAATTTTAGAGCTAAGTGTTTTTAGGACCGTTTAGATAAGAATCATTTAGCCCGAGCCCTGTAGGGTTATGCCCAACCCGATAAGTCCATATAATATTTTTTATTTAATTTTAATATAATTTTACTAATAATTTATTTTTATTGTTGTATATATTTTAGATAACTTTTTTTTTTCAAATATATATATAAATAAAGTAATAGAGATATTGAGTATTAATAGTATTATCACTTTAATAATATTTTGATCGATATAATTTATTATAATTAACTATATATTATTTATATATTAATATTATGTATCTTTTAGTTTTACATATTGTATGTAATTGCATCATATCATATTACTCCATCCGTCCACTAAATTTATGCACTATTTTTTTTCGTCCGTCCACAAAAAATATGCACTTTCCGTTTATGAAAGTCACCACCTTTATTATCACTCTCACCATCAATTATTTTATTTATAAGTGGACCCAACAATAACAATACATTTACTTCATCTACCTTTTCTTAAAATCTGTGCAAATACAATGGTGCACATTATTAGTAGACGGAGGGAGTATATATTTTAATTTTTTTTATTTAAAATTAATTTTTTTAATAATTTTTTTTATAATCTGTTAATAGTCCGTTTAGCCCGCAGACCACTAGAGTTAGGGTTAGATTCTAACTATTAACAGTCTGTTAACAACTAAGGTCCTGAACTATTTAGGCCCATGACCCTATAGTGCTGGCCCTAATGAATTTGGGCCAGTCTGTTTGACATCTCTAATTACAAGTTAAAAAATATCAAATTAAAATATTTAAAATTATACATATATACTATAATATATACGAACTTGCGTAGTGCGAGTGTTTTTGAAAATTATTGTTAAAAATATTGGAACATAAATGACAACACATACACAACGAAAGACTTAAAAACACACGCTTGCAAGGAGATATCAAAATTTTCACATATTATACAATGTATAATTTTTTATGCCTCATGACGAGAAATGTTCACTATAGCAAGTAGTAGTGACACAAACAAGGTTTACACAAGAAACTCAAAAATAAGGTCACGTAGACCAAAATAAGATCCACAAAAGGAACATAAACAAGACCTAACTAGTAGATCAAAACAAGCTTAGCATATCCACGTTTAGCCAAACAGAATGTTAATGCCAAACAGTGAATATTATTCTAAGTGCCTAGACACTTATCACAACATTCTGATGGAAGAATATAAATGCCTAGATCCTAAATAGACGAACTACTCAATAGTTTCTAGGTACTAAATTCAACATAATGAAATTTTTTATGCTTCCTCTATTTATAGAAGTGTAAATCAGCATCTACACTCCATAAGGGACCGAGACTTTAGCCTCCAAATTTAGCTCTTCCTAACTTCCCTCCATGATGTAACTTCCATATTAGTGGGGTAATTGTCTACTCAAGTATCAACAGCTTGACGTGTAAGATGATTCTGGAACTCCTCACGTTTTATTGAACCACTTAACTTGATGTTAATTTATTCGTATTATATATTTTCCTTTTTTGCATTTAATTTAATAGTTGGACATATCGTATCATAACAATTTTTGATATTTTGTTGCATTTTGTGGAAGATGTATTTGGTTACTAATTATATTTTGAAATTATAATTTATCTTATAATGTGCATCTTTGTTAATATAATAATAAAAAAATTATAGAAAAAGTTTTTTATATATAAAAGAAAAACTAGACACTTAGCGACATTCGACCACCTGACGACCGCTAAATGTTATTTGCACCCTTAGCTTAATTAAATTCAAATTAATTTTGATATTTTTCCAAATCGAGCACAAGTAAATTGCTTAATCTACTTAATTCACTTACATGCCTACTAGTTGGGCCACCTCGCTGGGCCTATTAGGTCTTGCCAAGCTCCAGCTTAAATATTTTGCCCAACGACATAATCTTGGTTATTAAATGTATTATGTATATTTAACTATGAACACATGAAACTAACACATCAAGATGGGTTCAAATAAAGTTGACATCCACCTACATCCCAGGTCACCTTAATCAACGGCTAGAAACACATCTGAAACTTAGTCGACAACCCCACACATATCTCCCATAAATCAATTAGGCCATCATCATTTCATTCCTCCTCAACTGCCACTCAAAATATAATATAATTAACAAAATTATTATGACAAAGTAGTAAATACTATGCAAGCTTGATTAGGCTCGTGAACCTCTCGAATCGACTGTTTATAGGCTCGAACTCACAAGGTATTTAAGTAGCTCGAGCTCAAACTCAATTTGATTAGATTTGAATTAATTTTGATCTTTTTACAAATCGAGTACAAGTAAATTGCAAACCGACTTGAATCACTCACATGCCTACTAGTCGGGCTACCTCTCGGGGACTTTTGAGCTTGGGCCGACGTTAAATATTTTGCCCCACAACATAATCTTTGTTATTAAATGTAATCATAATAAGATGACACATGGAACTAACACATCAAGATGGGCAGAGTTCAAATCACTCTGAAATTTGACTAAAGTTACATCCCACGTCACCTTAATCAACGGCCAGAAACACATCTCAAACTTAGTCGACAACCCCACACCTAATCACACACACATATCTCCCATAAATCAATCAATCAGGCCTTCATCATTTCAACTGCCACTCACATGATCATGGCATATAGAAGCAGCACTGCTTCCTCCATCTCCGATGGCTTCTCTCTCACCCCTCTTCCCTACCCAGTCCTTCTAATCTTGGCCGTCGTCTCTCTCTTCCTCGGCATCCAGTGGTACGTCTCCTACGACTCCGTCGTCGAGGCGGCGGAGGAGAGCATGGGCTGGCTCCTCATGGCGGCGCCGCTGCTCCTGCTCTTTGCTGTTAAGTTGATGTCGACTTGGGAAAACACAGGCTGGTGGTTCTACGGCGCGGCGCCGTGGGAAAGGCGGAGGAGGGAGTACTACTTGGGGTCGTCGGAGGGTGGGTCTCCGTGGGGAGTGGCGGCGCTGATCTTGCTGTTGCTGGTGTTGATGCAGTACCAGTCTTCTTTTCTTGAGAGCTGGTTCGTATGAAGATCGATGATTAATGTTGTACAACAAAAAATGGAACATCCATCTTCCTCTTTTTTTTTTCTTTTTTGAACATATAAACGTAATTTATAAATTAAGATGCCGGATCTTTTCTTCTTTTTGTTAACTCTGCTTTATTTTATTTTTTTTAAATATGCTTATTTTCAGATTCGAGATTTGTAAATTAATTAGTACTACTTTCGTCCCACAAAAATTTGCATACTTTCATTTTTAGTTTGTCTCGCAAAAGTTTGCACACTCTTAAAATGGAAATATTTTTTTAAATCTCCACCTTTAAAATCTTTACTCACAATCTCCACCATACATATTCTACTCATTACACTTTTTCTTAAAAGCTGTGCCCCAAAAAGTACCGCAAACTTTTGGGAGACGGAGGTAGTATTACTTTTTTTTTTTTTTGAAATATTAAAATTGAAAATTAGTATTACTAATTATGGATGAATGAATAGATATTCAAGTTATTCATTTTTTACTTTTTTTTTTTTTTTTATCAAGTTTAACAATAATACTATGGTAAAGTCTCGAATGCATAGGATTGGATACTCTCATACACGTATACCTGTGATGTTTAATTAGTTAGTGATTTGTTCAATTATATTATAAGATTGTATAGTGTCACGTTTCATTTCTATATATTTGGTTGAACAGATAATTAGTGGTTAAGTGAGTCTCCAGCTTGAAACCTGTTCATAATATAAAGTTTATGACATTATATGTATTTATTAATACCAGTAAATATATATCTCAGTTTGTAAGTTTAATAATGTCAATAAATGCATGTATTATATTAGTGAATATATTTTATGATATTAATTTTATATTACAAAACTTATACCATTAGATGTAGTTATTGATATTATTAGATATATTCATGCCATAATATTTTATAACATGATTTCAATTTACAAGTTTAATGATATTAGTAAATACATATAATGATATCAGTTATATTATGAAATTTATTCACAAAAGAATTCGTGCTAGTGCATAGAAAAATTGACCCTATCAGTAGTCATCTATTCTCACGTGGGTAAAATTTTGTTTTAAAGTTCACGATAAATTTATCATTAGTCAATTTTAAAATATTAGATATTTGATTAGAAGTATTAAAAATCTCATCAAAAATATAAAAAATATGAATCAATGATATTATGTTATAATTGTTATTTAAAATTTATTAACATTACCTTTTGATACACTTGATTAAATATTTGATAATTTAAAAATGTTTTATTATAAATTTATTATTAACTATTTTTATATAAAATCATCTATATATGTTATGTGTTATGTAAACATATAATGTAATCTTGGATTCGTCGTTCGACGTATAATAATAAAATGAATTAAAAGACTTTCCACGACTTTTTCTTTAAAATTTTGTATAAAAATTATTTATAATAAATATATTATTAAACAATTATAAAATATCAAATAATAATCTTGTTAGGAGTATCAAAAATTGGGTAAGTGGTATTATATTTTAATTTTTGTTAATTTATATTACTAAATTTTTTTATATTCTTGATGAATTTTTTAATACTCTTATATATTTAGTACTTTAAAATAATTTTATAACCAAACCTATTATAATACATTTTCATATAAAATCTTACATCAAATTTTTTTTTTTCATAAATTAAGACAATAACCCATGAATATGACAATTAAATTGACCAATTTGAGTGATTCACGCCATTGAAAAAGTAGACAAATGAGGAGAGCCTCAATTACATAATCATTATGCTTTTCATAGTGGGGTGGGGCTTGCTATTCAAAATAAAAATAGCGATGTGGGGTTTCACACTTTTACTTTAATATATTTAGCGTAAGGTGGCACTTTAGAATATAGATAGTACAATTAATTTGTTTCTCAATCACGCTTTTATAAATTAGTAGGTATTGTGTGAAATTGATTTATATCATGAACTAATTTTTAACAAGATAAAAATTTTTTTTTATAAATATGAACTTTATATTACAAAGTGGTTTATATCATGAAAATAATTTATATAAAATAGTAAGACCCTTTTACAAATGGGTGTAGAAAAATAAAATAGATTACAAATGAGTTTAAAATTGTAATTAATTTTAACTTAAGTTGACACTCATTGTACATTCATTGTTTGCTATAGTATAATTGACTTTATATTAATTGTTTACATATTCAAAACGCGTGCTACAGTACACTGATTTAAATTTCACGTCTTTTTAAATTACTTAAACTTAAAATTTACTACAGATAGTATAATCAAGAGTATTATAATACAATTGAATATTCCATGTAAATCAATAGTATAGTACACTAACTTATTAAACTAATAATATATACTCTCTCCGTCCATAAAAATTGATCCACTTTAACAATGTACGATTATTAAGAAAAAATTGATATTGATGTGTAAAAGTGAGTGTATTAGTATAAAAAAATATTTAATTATTAAAAAAACATTTGATGTGATGTGTAAAAATAAGTATAAGTGTATGAAAAATAAAAACAGTGGTTGTAATTTTTCTATTTTAGGCAAATAAACTATTAATTGTGGAAGACCGTTTAAAGTAATATGGACTATTTATCGTGAACGGAGGGAGTACATGTGAGCCCAAAATTTTCTTGTAATAGGGAGGACACAATTTTTTTTTTTTTTATAATTATTGTATTTTTTGGTTTTGATTATGAAAATAATGTGATACTCAGGAATTTTATGAAAATAAGCAGAAATGTGAATTGAATTCACGATTTACAGAAAAAACGTGAACTTGATTCAAGTTATCCAAACGACTGATAAAGCGCCGTTACTATTGTAACTGAAGTAAAAAAACGTGACTCAGAGTCACGTTTCCTAAATTATTATGTGGACATAGCCTACACAAGGCCATAACAACCCCTCCCCTCCCCCCAATTAAAATTCTGGCACTCACACACCCACAAATTATTGCAATTTGGTAATGAATGACCACACTCCCAAAACAAAACACCCCGCCTGCCCCCAAAATTCTTACAAATGACTAATGAATAAACAACAATAATCAATTTTTTTAAAAAAATTGTTGTTATATTTCGATTTTTTTTTAATTTGATTTAGTGATGTAACAAACAAGTCAAATTTTAATACTAAATTTATAACTACAAAGTTTTGAATTCAATAAATATATTAAATTATATTTTATTTCTATTATACAATTCCAATTTTTATTTACTACACAAAACAACCCTATGTGTTCTTACAATTATTCTAAAACAACTAATTTAAGATGTAGTAACACACATTTTACCTTACAGTAACACACATGTGTTTATGTAGTATACATTCTGAGATTGCCGAGATATAATAACACATGTAAGGTATTATTACATTAACAACATATTATTAACATAAAAATCAATAAAAATTAAAAAATAAATTAAAAAATACATATTTGTTCTTGTAAAAATACATATTATCCTTATAGTTAATTTAAAAGTACAAAAAAATAATTTTTTAAGATGTAGTAACACACATTTTGTCTTACTGTAACACACATATGTTCATGTAGTATACATTCTGTGACTGTTGAGAATTTTTCTTGAAAATTTTATTGAATACGGTTTGACCCACTAAGAATCCGCGAATTTTTATTTGAGTATATTGTGTTATTAAAATTAAGTAATATGTATAAATTTAAAATCATTTTAAATTTATTTTCAAATGTATTTTAGAAATTATATTATTTCTGTAAAAAAATAACATAAAAATTTAAATGATGATCCTCCATATTAAAAATTTAAAATCAAAATTTTTTATTATTTAAAAATATCATTTACAATTAATTTGTTTATCATAATTAATAACAATGCAAATTTATAATATTTAAATTTAAAATATCATCTTAAGAAATTAAAAAATTTAGTATTTGACAAAAATATAAAAAAGAAAAGTAAAAATTGGTTAATAAAATTACATAGCAACTCATAATGATAATTCAGGTAAAACATACTTAGAATTATTTAGCATATCTAACTCTTTAGAAAAAAGAAACACAATTAATTTAATTTTTTAACAAATTATTAATTTTCTGATTAATACGATATGTAATAACAATTTTGAAGAAAAAAAGATATTAAATGATTGTTGTTTGTACAGTAGTATTAGCCATTTATAAGAATTGTGGATGAGGTGTATGTGGGAGTATCAATATTATAATATTTGAGGGTGGGGGTGGGGGTGGGGTTATGAGAGTGAATTGGGGGTGGGATGTGAGTGTGTCAGAATTGTAATACTAATTGGGAGTGGGGATATGAGAGTGTAGGGCCGTAGGCTAATAAAGCACATATTCAACAGCCTAATAATTCAGAAAACGTGAATTTGGGTCACGTTTTCTGACGTAAGTTAACAGATGTAACGGTTCCACCGTTTGAATAACGTGAACTGCATTCACGTTTTTCTCTAAATCGTGAATTCAGTTCACGTTTCTACTTATTTTCATAACAATCTTAAATATCACGTTATTTTTATAATTAAAAACAGAAAATACAATAATTGAAAAAAAAAACCGGGAGGAAGCCATATGTTTATTTTTCTTTTTTTATAAAAAGCCAACACTAAAATCAACTACAATAAAAACAACTTTATTTTGTACGTAACACATTGTCCTTGATTTGTATAACTTTATTACACTATGGTAGTAAATTTGTGGGGACATTTCTTTTTCAAGCACACACACATTTATTATCATTATTATGATTATTATTAAAGAAGTAGTGTGTCATACGATTCCATTTGTCGAAATACAGTGGATGGATGACCCATGAATGAATTGAAGTAGTTCATTTATTTATGTGACATTAACAACTTCCCATACCCTTCCTCACTTCATCCATATTTCTCTTTCATAATTATTCAATTTGCACATGAATTCGAGTTCATATGAATTTTTTTTTTTAAATTTTGCCGTTTAAATTTAAATATTGATAGTTTATATGTTCAACAATTTCTCACTCAGATTTAATGAATTCAAATCCACGTAACTTTTTTTTTTTTTCAGACTTAGCCGTTTAAATTTAAATATTGACATTTTATATGTTCAAAAGTGACATTTCATATACACGTACGGCACTTCGTATATATAATAGCAGACACTTAAAAACAACCAACAAAAGTTTATGAAAATCATATTACATGAAAACCCCCTCTCATAGGAAAATTTCACGCGGCAATCAAAACAGATTAATCCACCCTATCAAATAATAATTACAAAATTTATTAAAATTTGTCCAACTCAATAAAAAACAGGTCTTTGATAAACTTGAATTTACATGAACTCATATATATTATCACGGTAGTAATATATGCATCACAATGACAGTGTATATATAACAGTGATTTATTTAAAAAAAAGAAAGAAAAGGGAAACCTCTCAATGAGATGAGATGAACTCATTACATTACTACTTACTAGAGAGTATTATTTCTTTTTTATTTTTGGAATTTCTTAGCACTCCCCCCTCTTTTCAAGTATTTCTTGTCTTGGATTTGGCTCCTTATTTTCCTATGTTGGTCGAATTTTGCTTTGTTCTCATATGTCATAACCGAAAAGACAAAACCATCTTTACTATAATTTGTTTAGCCGATTATTACTTTACCAACATTTTCTTCTTTCTTTAATCTCCTTAGGGGGTCTAAGAAAGTGACCCATTAAAAGCATAAACACGAAGGATAACGAGACACACATATTTCACAAGAAAATCTTAATATTTTACTTCAATAATCAACTGTTAAAATAATGTTTAAGAACTCCTATAGTTAAAGTAAGAGAACCATTTGTTAAAAAAAAAAAAGCCCAATAAAATAAAGCAAAATCTCATACGACTGGTGCACGATACATTCACTAAACAATTGAGACTATTTATGCTGAAAATATTAAATTTGATTATATTGAAAAATTTACACTATTATTAATTTTCAGTGTACACTTTTCAGTATATTCAGAAGCTAGTATATATAAACAATTTCAATTGTTGAATGAGTGTGCCTTTTACAAATAAAATCTTTATAATTAAGAATGTAATTAATCGCAACAAACTAAGTAAATAAAACTATATATACAAATACATCTGAAAGGGATGTCCAACAGGGAATACAATTAACTTGATACAAAGTTGTATAAAGTATTAAATCTTGTGACTGCAAATTCGCATTATGAAAATCCCCTTAGGCAACTAAAAAGACTTGAGAGACGACTCTATTTTAATCGAAACTAGCTAGACCCATTCAGTAACACCACTATTCCAATAAAGTACGTATTACCATAATATATATTTTATACACGCAAACAAAAACTATTACCATAATTAATAATATCTTATACACATAAGACATGTCGTCGTCTAACTATGTGAATAAAAAAAAGTTGTATTAATTATTAAATGAATGTAGTGGTACCAACTTCGATGAATTCTTCTAATTATTCCTTGACATTCTAAGCATTCTTCTAATGCCCGGATTTCATGGAAGTAAATATTTGAAGTAATACCCAAACATTTTCAAAAGTGAGGAATATATATATATATATAAAACCCTCGTTTAATTATAACTCTGGTACTGTTTATGACAGAATTAAGGACGGTAAAAACATCAACACTAATTAACCCAGGGGTAGGATGAAGATGATATCGTCGTCCTAGCTAGTATATATATATTATTCAAGTGAGACAATTAATGCGATTGCATTACAAGCTGATCATATGATCATGTTTATGGAGAAAAGTAATATATATATATATATAAATGAATTATGAAATGGCCACCGTGACTTTAATTACCCGATCGATGTATATATATATATATTTCTAGCTACTACAATTGATCGAGCCATTTCTTTTATTTGCAACATATATAGATCATGCATGCGGCCACCTTCTTCGCTGTCACAGAGTTGATATATAATTAATAGTCGCAAACTCCGGACCCTAGCTATATATATATATCACAATAACAAGCTATACCGACAAATCCAACTTTAATTTAATTACTTTGAAAAATGAAAAAAAAAAAATATATATATATATATATATATATATATATATATATACCAGCACATTAATTAAACAAAAGCTAGCTTAATACTAATACCTAATTTAGCGATGCACCACCTACAAGATTAAATCCATCATCAATATCTTCTTTTTTCGCAAGTTAATTCAGCTGAACCTGCTCAATATTCATTCATTTTGATTTTTTTTTCCCGGCCAGGGTATAAATTAATTAAGAGAAGTTGTAAAGATCGATCTTTCAATTGGCGCGCGGACTTACTTGATCATCTTCCATCTCCAATCACATGTCAGAATGCCCCAAAACGACCCATTTACATCCAAGGTTGCTCCACACTGACATGAAAAAAAGGTTTTATTTGTTATTCAATGTGCTCTTAATTTTTATATATATATATATACAAAACATTATTGTATATATCACTGTGTTAATTTTTTTTTTGGTTATTCTATGCATGCTATATTTCAGGGGAGAAGGTAGCTAGCATCATATATATATAATCATACACCAACAGACATAGATGACAATAAGTAATAGTATACTTCAACTCTTTGACAATGATCGATGCAACAAATTAATGCACTAGTATATATGCAATTGGAATATATATACAGAGGAAAATCCATCTAAGGATAATATATATATAAAAACACATGTACAATACGTACGTACGTAGTCCTCCATATATATATATATAATTCTTACATGAGAAATCGCAAATCACGTTAACCAACACTTTACCAAATCCACACACCTGATCTCTCCAGTAAAATTAATTAATTAAGCACCATCCAACATGCAATTCTGGGCTGCTACGTACCTCTATGCGATCAGATATATAATTAATGAGTCCTTAATTTACTTGACTGATGTAGACAAAATTAAGGAGGTGAGGTGCTACAACAACATCTGTAATGGTGGTTGAATATATATGTACTAGATAAATTAGCCTCGAATTATATATATATATATATGCATATATAGAACTAAATAAGAGGAACACGTACCGGAGCATATATCAATTATTCATGAGGGAGTGAAACTGTGTTTGATGGTCTATATTTGACTTACACGTGGCTCATCTCTTTTATTTTCGTAACCATGCATATTGATTAAACAAAGCATCAACTCACAGTCTCACTCTCATTATATATATATATATATATACAAATGAAATATGTCATCATGCATGTGATATATATATATAGAAGTACTCACCAACATCAGGCTCTAGTGTTGCACTGTTCAACTCTGAAATAAGCTTGCTAGCTTATGGAGTCTTAATTTAGTCCCATTAATGATTAAAGACGAAACAAGGCAGGAAACAAAACAAACTATTCACAAGTAAAGATGATTAATTAATCATCTGTTCATAATATAAAATTTATGACATTATATGTATTTATTTATTAATACCAGTAAATTAAATATATATCTCAGTTTAATGATGTCAATAAATACATGTATTATATTAGTGAATATATTTTATGATATTAATTTTATATTACCAAACTTATACCATTAATTAGATGCAGTTATTGATATTAATTATTAGATATATTCATGCCATAATATTTTATAACATGATTTCAATTTACAAGTTCACTAAATACATATAATGATATCAGTTATACTATGAAATTTATTCACTTAGTGCATAGAAAAATTGACCCTATCAGTAGTCATCTATTCTCACGTGGGTAAAATTTTATTTTAAAGTTCACGATAAATTTATCATTAGTCAATTTTAAAATATTAAATATTTGATTAGGAGTATTAAAAATCTCATCAAAAATATAAAAAATATGGATCAATGATATTATGTTATAATTGTTATTTAAAATTTATTAACCTTAACTTTTGATACACTTAATTAAATATTTGATACTTTAAAAGTGTTTTATTATAAGTTTATTGTTAACTATTTTCATATAAAATCATCTATTTTACGTGTTATGTAAATATATAATGTAATCTTGGATTCGTCGTTGACGTATAATGATAAAATGAATTAAAAGACTTTCCACGACTTTATCTTTCAAAATCTTGTATAAAAATTATTTATAATAAATATATTACTCCCCCCGTCCCTAACCAATTTGCACACTTTCTATTTTAGGTTGTCCCAAATCAATTTGCACACTACTTAAAAGGGAAACATCGATTTGCTTGCACACTCACAAAACTTTCCACACATTTACCCATATATCACTACTTTATTTAAAAAATACATTTTTTTAAATCACGCGCCATCACAAGGGTGCAAATTCTCCTGGGACGGAGGGAGTATTAAATAATTATAAAATATCAAATATTTTATCAAGAGTATTAATAATCTTATTAGGAGTATTAAGTGGTATTATATTTTAATTTTTATATTCTTGATGAATTTTTTAATACTCTTAAATATTCAATACTTTAAAATGATTTTATAACTAAACCTATTATAATACATTTTCATATAAAATCTTACTTCAATTTTTTTTCTTTCATAAATTCAGACAATGACCAATGAATATGACAATTAAATTGATCAATTTGAGTGATTCACGCCATTGAAAAAGTAGACAAATGAGGAGAGCCTCAATTACATAATCATTATGCTTTTTATAGTGGGGTGGGGCTTGCTATTCAAAATAAAAATTTTGGGGTGGGGTTTCACACTTTTACTTTAATATATATTTAGTGTAAGGTAGCACTTTAGAATATACATAGTACAATTAATTTGTTTCTCAATCACGCTTCAACTATAGTAACACACAATATGTTCAAATATGGGTGTTGACAAGGCGAACTACCTAAGGATAATCACGAAATTATCCCAAGGTTAAGGAGGTCGCCCGCTCGTGCAAGAGTCAAGTTGTCAGCCCTGACCAAGGCCAACACGAAGGAGCTCGCCGAGGTGGGCGAGGACCTCGCCCAAGCTCCCGGCAGGCCGAGGCCGAAGGCCAGAGGTGTCGGAGAAGGAGGGTACGGGCGAGCTACCCCTCTCAAGAGGGAGCTCGCCCCTGTCAAAAGGAGGACCTCGCCGAGGTCCGACGTCGCATAACCCCCAGAGATGGGACAAGGCAAAGAGGCTCGCCGGGTAGCTCGCCAGGCCTGGGAACTCAACCGGCGGGTGCATAAATAGGATATGTGTATGTAGTAGGACGGAGCATTGTAGAGGGAGCGGTGTGAGGGACCAAGACGTGGGTTGCGAACCCTCGTCAACACCGGAAGCCAAACAGGCTCGTAAGGTGCTACCTCACACTCGCACACCTATAAATAAGACCTCTCTTGTAACTATTACACAATTCAATACAACTTACAATCATAACATACATTTACTTTCTCTATTTAAACTCTCTCTATTCTTCCCCTCAAGAACATCTAAGAACATTAATTCTTAGATTATTGTTTGGTAGGATTAATGTATGATAAAGACATATAAACGAACATCGTTAGTAAATTCTATCAACAATTTGGCGCAAGAATGAGGGACTAATCGAACCAAAAATTTGAGAGTAAAAATTAGGGTTTGTTGAAGGTTTGAAGATTTGAAGGTGTTCTTGACAAAACTCAAGAACACTTGGAGATACACATATATTTTCATTCCTTGAACGAAAACCCGGATTTTCGGGCAAAAACCCCGGTTTCCGGATCCATATTTTCCGCCCGGAAAAAGTTTCCAAACGCGCGCGTGTACACGAATAAACTGGATTTTGGACAATTCATCGCACGCGAGGCTAGACGAAAACTCGGACAAGCTCACCCAAGCTGGAAGACCACGACCTCGGCGAGCTACCTCAGCAACCCCGGCGACCTGCGGCGAGCTACCCCCTGCAAAACCCAAAAATGCCTAAGGAACAGACCTCGGTGAACACCCGGAAGGGAAAGGGCGTCGGCCAGGACCAAGCTGAGGGAGAGACCTCTCGCCAAGCTCCCCCGAAAAACACAACTCCGCGACCTCCGCGAGTCGTAGTGACACAGGAGGATTTGAACCCCGCCCTGAGGGACCTGGCCAACAACCTCGACGAGCTCCAATGCACCATCGCAAACTTGCAGAGATTGCAGTAGAGGCAGCTCGACGAGGTACCTAGGCGAGCTCCAGCCACTGAGGCCCGGGAGCAGACCAGGCCCACCCAGGGCACCCAGACCCGGGAATACTACATCGACCTCTACACCGAACAGGAGGTGAGGTCCGCCCAATCTCACCAACACCGGGAGCATGCCGGGAAGGCCAAGGTGGTGGAGGAGCCAGCTACACATGCCGGGCGAGCTTCGGCCTACACCGAAGCATCCGCCACCCACCAATCACTGAGAAGGGAGGTCCTCCAAGGCAGGCTAGGGCCGAGGTGTGAGGAAGTTGAACGGACGGCAGCCCCGGCTACGTCCCAGAGGGGAGAATCGGACCTACAGCCTCGTAGGTCCGCCCATGACCGTCTAAGGAGGCCCGCGACCGATAGGTTGGGCCCATATGGCGGATGCCAGTTCCGAACCGCCACGGAGAGGTCACCCCAGAGTGAGGCACCTCGGGGCCGTGCGTCCACGAGGCACACGACTTTCTAGCAACCTCCGCCGGAGGTGGCCCATGACGACGAGCTGACCACATTGAAAAGAGCCGTCAAAATGCTACAACAACAAGTAGCAGCCAAGTCTGGCGGTCCAGACGTCACTACTCTCCCCGCATCTCCATTGACACCAACCATCCTCCGCGCACCGGTCCAAAAGAAGATCCAATTCCCAGTGATGTCCACGTACGAGGGCGAATCTGACCCGAAGGTCCACCTGGCCAAGTACGCAGACTTTATGATCTCGGTGGGTGCCACCGACTCCACCCAGTGCCGAAACTTCCCGCTGACCCTCGGGGACCGGGCTCACCGTTGGTTCTCATCACTCATCCCGGGGTCAATCCACTCATTTGGCCAACTCTCGCGAGAGTTCCTGGCCCATTTCTCCGGGTTTGGATCCTACCTCACCGAAAAGTACCGACTCGCCAACATCCACCAAGGCGAGAATGAGACCGACCAGCAGTACCTGGAGAGGTTCGATAAAATACTGTTGGAAGGTGAGCCGGTGAGCGAGGACACCAAGGTCGTCGCGGCAATGGCCGGGCTCAGAAATGGCACCGACCTCTGGAAGAAGATGCACCTCGCATGTCCGAACACTTACACCGAATTCCGCCATAAGGCGGGGGTGTTCGTGGCTATACAGGAGGCACTACTAAAAGAAGTTGGTGCCCCAGAGGAGAAAAAACCCTACGGGAAGAAGTCCGAGGGCACATACTAGGCTCCCCAGAACCTGAAGGCTTTGGGCGACGGGCACGAGTTCAAGGAGAAGCTCAACCAAGTCCTCACCGTCTCCGTCGATCACGTCTTTACGGCGGTCAAGGACAAGGCTTTGTTGGAAGAGCCGAGGAGAATTCGCCAAGACCGCGCGAAGCTCAACCCCAACAAGTACTGTGCCTACCACCAGTCCATCAGCCACTTCACCAGCGAGTGTCGAGACCTCCTCAAACAGCTATGGAAATTTTATGAGGATGGGAAGTTGGCCGAGTTCGTGAAAAAGGCACCGATGAAGAGGCCCAGGTTCGAGAGAAGGGAGGTCTCCGATGACGAAAAAGAGGACGCGGGCCAACGCGGACCTCAGAACAGGCGAAGGGCACCTCCCCAACCTCAACAGAACATGGAGCCCACCCGAGAACTCTTGGTTCTCGAGGAGGAAATCGGAGCTGCCGGAGGTCTCCAGGATGGGGGATCCTCCATGTCCAAGAGAAAGAGGAAGGCCGAAATCCGGGCTGTGAACCAGGTCCAGGAAGGCAGCTCCGGCCCCAGGACCGTCGCGTAGCTCACTGATGAGCTGACATTCTCCTCAGCGGACCTGGAGGGGGTACTGACGCCCCACAACGACTCGTTGGTGATAACCGCCAACATCATGAACGTCCGAGTTCACAGGCTACTTGTGGACACCGCGCCTTCACCAACATTCTCTTCAAATCCACCTTAGATGCCTTAGGTGATTTTGAGTCGTATTTAGAACCCAGCAATGCTAGGATAGTGGGGTTCGGAGAAGCTGTAACCGTCCCCCTAGGTACTATTAGGTTGAGCGTCCAACTTGTATCGGTCGAGGACCCGGAGTGGAGGCTGACTAGGTTAATAGATTTCCTAGTTGTCGACCAGCAGTCCTCCTACAACGGGTTCCTCGGCCGCCAATTTTTCAATGAATTCAAAGCGGCATTTTCGACCTACTACTACTGTATAAAATTCCCAACTCCGAAAGGTGCCGGGACCATAAAGGGTGACCAGAAAAAGGCCAGAGAGTGTTTGCTCCAAATCAAAGATGGTCGGGTCAAAAAGTCTGTGACGCAGGTTCACATCCTTGAAGAGGATGTACAGATTCCAGCAGATGAGCCGAACATTCGAGACATCATCTCAACAGAAACTGAGTTGATGGAGGTAGGCGATCTGCCAGAAATCAATCAAGTCTTAGAACCTGCGCAAGGCACACAACCGGCGCCTATGAAGGGAATAGAGGAAGCACAAAATAACCAAGTGTTGGAACCAGCGCAAGAACAGCAACCTGCACCCATGGAGGTGGACCAAGAAACCCCAGGTGGAGGACCTCCGGGAAGTCAGGGACCGGCGCAAATGGATGTCGACCCAGCTCCCCAGATTGGAGGACCTTCCCAGGTTGAGCAACCACCAGAAATGTTGATAGTTGATGAACCTCCCCAAGTTGAAAGCAACACTAATGACCTCGAACCGCACCTAGGTTATGAACCTGCGCAGATGTCACAGGAGGAGTGGGACGAGTTCATCAGCGACCCTAGGTGGAAAAACCAGAAAAGGAAAGCCACCCCCATGGAAGAACTGACTGCGCTCCCGGTGGACCCAGAAAGGGACTTGGAGCTTTTCATAGGTTCCGAGTTACCTGAACCATACCGGTCGAGGATGGAGCTATTTTTGATGTCCAACCTGGACGTGTTTGCCTGGTCCCACGAAGACATGACGGGGATCCCGTTGGAACACGCATGTCATCGACTCAACATAGATCCGGTGAGGAGACCCGTCCGCCAAAAATGAAGGAAATAAGGACCAGATAAATACGCAGCTCTAACAGTTGAAGTAGGGAAGTTGTTGGACAATAAGCTGATCAAGGAAGCCCTATGTCCGCAGTGGGTCGCGAACCCCGTCCTGGTCAAAAAACACAACGGGAAGTGGAGGTTCTGCATCGACTTCACGGATCTGAACAAAGCATGTCTGAAGGACAACTTCTCACTACCCCACATTGATCAACTCGTAGATAGCACCGCAGGCCACGAGATGAAGACATTCATGGATGCCTTTGCGGGCTATCACCAGATAGCATTGCACCCAGATGACCAGGAACACACGGCGTTCTACACCAACAAAAACTTGTATTGTTGGGAAAGGATGTCGTTTGGACTTATCAACGCCGGAGTGACCTACCAAAGACTGGTGAACAAGATGTTCGACCAACACATTGGTGAATCTATGGAGGTGTACATGGACGACATAGTAGTCAAGAGTTTGAGAAAGGAGGATCACCTCGACCACCTGAAACAAACCTTCGACATACTGCGCCACTACAACATGAAGTTGAAACCCAAGAAGACCAGTTTCGGCGTACATTCAGGAAAGTTCCTGGGATATCTAGTTAGCCAGCGAGGGATAGAGGTCAACCCTACGCAAGTCCAATGCATAATCGAGATGGGCGTCCCCGATTCCGTACAAAAAATCCAAAGGTTGACCGGATGCATGGCAGCTTTGAACAGGTTCATCTCCAGGTCCGGTGACCGGAATCGCCCGTTTTTTTAGGCAATCAAGGCAAACACACGAAGGTACAAGGAAGCGGCCAAGACCAACAAGCTGTACCTTAAAAATCACTTCGTATGGACAGGCGAATGCCAACGAGCTTTCGAAGATATTAAAGCATACCTGGCCGATATGCAGGTCCTGTCAAAGCCAATACCTGGCAAAAAGTTGTACTTGTACCTCACTGCATCGGAGGTTTCCATCAGCTCCGTCCTGGTCCGAGAAGAGGCGAAAACACACCTACCAGTGTACTATGTAAGCCAAGTCTTACACGAAGCTGAGTTGCGGTATACCCCGACGGAGAAACTAGCCTATGCACTGGTGATGAGTGTTAGAAAATTGAGACCCTACTTCTTCGACCATCCAGTGAAGGTGCTGACAACATTCCCACTAAGGCAGATACTACAACGGCCGGACACTGCAGGACGCTTGTTGAAATGGTCACTAGAGGTTAGCCAATACGGTATAACCTACGCACCCCGAACAGCGATCAAGGGACAGGCACTCGCCGACTTCATTGTCGAGCTAACCTTCCCACAAGATCCGATGAGGGGGCGTGTAGCTCCGTGGCACCTCTACGTAGACGGATCATCGACTAGCATAGCAGCAGGAGCCAGCGTAGTCCTGATTAGCCCAGATAGACAAGTCTTCACCTCCGCTATTCGGTTCGACTTCAGAGCGACCAACAATGAGGCGGTGTACGAAGCTTTAATAGCCGGACTTAGGCTATCATTAGCTGTGGGGGCAACCAACCTTCAAGTTTTTGGAGATTCCCAGCTAATAATATCCCAAGTCCGGGGAGAGTACGAGGCAAAAGATCAACAGATGATGACCTACCAGAAGATAGTCGTGCATCTGATCTCGATGTTTATGCAGGTTTACATCAATCAAATACCGCGGCTGGAAAACACGCAAGCAGATGCCCTAGCCTGACTAGCTACCAGTAACAGCAAAGCCGAAGTCACGGAGGTTATGGTCACCAAACTAAAGAACCCCTCGACGTTCGATTACAAAGTAAATCAAACCTCGAGTGGGGGGCAGGAAGATAACGAAGACTGGTGCACTCCAATCCAAAAATATTTAATGGATGGAACAACCCCCGAGGACACGTGGGAAGCTAGCCGGCTAGTAAAGCAAGCAGCCAGATACACGCTGGTGGAAGGTCAACTCTACAAACGTGGATTCTCTCTACCCCTACTCAAGTGTCTAACTAAGAAACAGGGGTTCGAGGTGTTAGAAGAAATTCACGAAGGAATTTGCGGAAGTCACGCTGGGGGGCAAGCCTTGGCATACAAGACGATCAGACAAGGATACTACTGGCCTACTCTTCGCAAAGATGCCATTAGCTTCGCTCGGAAGTGCCGAAAATGTCAACTTTTCGCACCTAACATCCACTCCCCAGCTGCCCAACTGAAGTCAGTCTTCAGCCCGTGACCTTTCGTGAAATGGGGTATCGACTTGATCGGCCCATTTCCACATGGCAGAGGTGGTGTAAAGTTCGCTGTTGTAGCAGTAGACTATTACACCAAGTGGGCTGAGGCCGAAGCGCTCACAATGATAACACAGGAAAAGATGATCGGCTTCATATGGAAGAACTTGATCTGTCGGTTCGGACTTTCGTAATCGATTATCACAGATAACGGAAGGTAGTTTGACGGCCCAAAGTTGAGGGACTTCTGTAGTTCATGGAACATCAAGAAGCACTACTCCACTCCATACCATCCACAGTCAAACGGCCAGGTCGAGGCGGTTAACAAAATCTTGAAGCACACATTGAAGCTCCGCCTTGAAGACAAGAAAGGTAGCTGGGCGGACGAACTCCCGGAGGTCCTATGGTCTTACAGAACATCATACCGAGCTAGCACTGGAGAGACTCCGTTCACCTTAGCCTTCGGGACTGAAGCGGTAGTACCCGTCGAAGTTCAGAACAAAACTTGGAAGGTGGTAGGATTTGATGAAGAAAAGAATGACGAAGCCTTGGCAGTAGAGAAAGATCTGATTGAAGAAACCAGGGCTTCGTCAGAAATGAGAAACGCCACCTACAAGCGCAGAGCAGAAAGGTACTACAATTCCCAGGTCCGAGACTGAAAGGTCAAAGTTGGGGATCTAGTACTGAAAAAGAAACTGATGGCCCCACTAGGTGTGTTCGGGTCAAAATAGGAAGGTCCATTCGGGTTACCGCAGCCTGGACAAACGACACTTATGATCTCGAAGATGCAGAAGGCAAAGCCTCGTCGTACACCTGGAGCGCGGCCCACTTGAAAAAGTTTTATCAATAGACCAGGATTCTGTAATAGATTAGACGAAGGTTCACATCAGAAATATTGATGACGACCAATGTAAATTACGCTGCTATAAGAAGTTGGAAAAATTTATTAAGTCAAAAGAGTTGTCAGCCACACGAGCTTCTATAGCTCGCCACCCATGCGAGCTCCTACAGCTCGCCAGCTAGGCGAGCTCCCATAGCTCGCCCACTGTGCGGAGATCCGTAATCCACCTAGTGTTCGAAGCTTCGTGAGACGCAAGGATGACGGTTCCAAACGTTATAAGCTAAAATGCTCGAAGGCAAAGACCAAAGTGCCCAAGGTCGCGAAGGTGCCCTTCCTAAAGGGTCACTAAGCACCAACTGCCTTAAGTTAGAAAAAATCACGAAAAAGATGATGAAAACGTTTAAGGCAAGGTTCGTGGAACCCAACTGCCCAACGTGAATTAAACAAAGTACAACTAGCTACCCTAAGTGGTTTAAGACGAGCGATTCGCGGCCCTAAGTGGTGTAAGAATAAGAATACGTACTACTAAAACAGAGGTACGATTCGTAGTCCCAAGTGACGTAAATGTTGATAGAATTTATTAACGGTATTTGTTTATGTGGCTAATTTAACATGTAATTCTACCAAACAATAATCCAAGAATTTGGATGTAATATGAGGAGGGAGAGTAGAGGGTTTAGAGAGAGAAATATTGCAATGTGGATTGTATTAATTTTCAGAATTGTGTGAGTTGTCTGAATAGTACAAGAGAGGTCTTATTTATAGGTGTGTGGGTGTGAGACGGCACCTTACGAGCCTAGATGGCCTCCGGTGTTGGCGAGGGTTCCTTACCCTCGCCTTAGTCTCCCCACACCGCTTCCTATCTCATGCCTCGTCCTACCACAATGCCTTAGACTAGATGGGCCTCATTAAAAACCTCGCCGTAAACCACCCTTATGGATAAACCGGACGGAGGGAAAAAGAGCGCGCCACCGGGATCCTATAGACTAAGGGCGAGCTCATGGGTGATCTCTTAGACGAGTCGGGCGATCTCTGGGGCGAGCTCTATTGCCTTGCGTGGTCTGTGAGTGTTGCGTGATGATGAACTCTGGCGAGACCTCCATGATGGTATGGGGTGAGCCCTGGGCGAGCTCCAGCACTACAGAGGCGACCTCTTGATTCTTCGAATTACCTCGAGTGGCTCGTCCCATCAACAATTACCCCCCAGCTCGCCTTCATCATGGTTCGTGGCATGTGTCGGCGAGCTGGTATAGGACTCTCGGGCGAGCTTTCCCGTGGGTGGAATTCGAGACGTCACACGCGTTTCCCTCAGCATCGTTTCCCGCACCCGTAATAATAACTTTTCAAATTCTTTGCAAAGAGGTCCCTGATCTTTTGGGAATTTCGAGCTTGTGCCCAGCGTCTATAAATAGGCGAAAATGAAGGATTTTCTCATTTTGCTTCCTTCATTTCTCAGAGCGCATTTCTGGTCAATCCTCTGCTCTAGACGCGTCTGCCAAGGTAGAGACCCAGATTTTTCCTCTCTTTCCTTGCTCTTTATTTTCGAACGTCTAAATTATGTCTGAGAACTCTTCGAGCCGTTCCCCCCGCGTCGTGATCTGGATAAAGAACAAATGACCGATGACCTTCCGAACCCTCGAGAGGCACCTGTGATCCTCTCTTCGAGCCCCGGGGCAAGCTCTGGGACTTCCCCGGACAGTGGCGAGCTCCTGGGGTCAGTACGTTCTGACTCTGGCGAGCAAGCTACCAGTTCCAGCGGGTATTCCCCCCTTCGCGAGCTCTGGGACTACTCTGAGCGAGTTTCTGGGGGGGCTGCGGCCCCGGTCGAAGAAGAGGTCGCTGAGACCGATGCCCGGGAGGAGGTCGTCGAGGTGGTGGCCGATGATATCGTTGCCGAGCTGGCCCGTGAAGTCGACGAAGAGATCGACGGGGATACATGGACGGAGGTCACTTACGAATACCTCCGTTTTATCGACTTTCCCTTCCCCAAGCTCCCCGAACATCAAATCTCCGCCGAGGTCGTGCACGAGTTCGACTGGAGCGAGTATGTGAGGACCCATGGGGCGAGCTTTCCCCTACCTCGGCGAGCTCCAATTCGAAAAGCCGCTGGCAGGTCTGACTTGAAGGCCAACGGGGTGGAGAGTATCATGAGTGAGTTCGCCCTTCCGGATATTCGGAGGCGGTTCCGCATCCCGCTGGACATTTTTATGTATCCTGCCGAGGAGAAAGAGCGGGCCGACCTCCCCCCTGCCGGGCTCACAGCCATGAATTATCACACCCTGAAGGCTGGGCTCACCCTTCCCCTCCACCCTATAATTGGGCAGTTTTTGGCAGACACGGGCCTCGCCATTACCCAACTCACTCCGAACGCATGGAGTAATTTGTTGGCTGCCCTGACTGTCTTTGGGCTCGAGGGTTATGAAAACCGGCTAAGCACGGCAGAGATTAGCGAGCTATTCAACGTGATCAGACAAGTGAGGGAGGGGAAAGGTTATTATTCATTCTAAGCACGACCGGGAGGCAAATTTTTAGGCGACCTCCCCAATAAAATCCGAGATTGGAAGGAGCAGTTCTTCTTCATCGGGGGGGATTGGCGAGCTTCTGATGGTCGCGGAGGGCGCATTTCTACCCCCGAGTCCTACGGGGAGGCGAGCTGTAGGTGACGTACCTTAGTGTGTGTGCGTCGGATTAGATTACTGATCTAATCTATCTTTTTGCAGGTTTGAAGCGTCATAAGTCGAGTCGTGGGAAACCGGAAGTTTCGACTGGTTTTGAGTTCGTGCAGACGGTGTGTTGTCTGCGAGAGAAGAAAGATCGTGAGATCGTACACCTGTGCCAGCACCACTGCCGCAGGCTCGCCGGTCTCATTACTTCGCCACATCACCTCACCGCTCAAGGTTTTGAATTTTTCCCAAGTTTCCTCAGATCGCTATCTCATGTGTTCGAGGTCGCCGAGCTTACTTGATTAATTGATGTAGGTGTAGGTAGAGTTGCCGAGCTCCCGCCTATCGAAGTTCCCGAAGCCTACCATTTTCTAGCTCGGCAGCTGAGGATGGGCAAACCTCGTCCAGGGAGGGAAGGTATCCCTTCGGGGGCGGTCCTGGACGCCACCAAAAAGTTTGAGCTCGCCAAGGCTTCTGATAAGGCCGGGGGCTCGGGCTTGCAAAAGACCTCGGCGCCTCCCCAACCAAAAGAGAAGGTCGCCGCCACCAAGAAGGGGGCGGGTCGAGGCTCGGACCCCGAACGGGGTACCCAACCCCTCTATCCGATGAGGTGAGCTCTCCACCGAGGGGACGGCTCGCGGGTGAGCGAGGAAGAGACCCGCCCTGCCAAACGGGTTAGGGCTGAGGGTGACTCCGGATCAACCCCCGCGGGGTCAGGGCGAGCTCTAGCGGTCCAATCTTCTCAGGCGCCCCCAACTCCTCAGAGTGCGCCCTCGCCGCCTCCCTATGGGGTCCCTATTCGGGATGACACCCTGCTCGGGCTTAACCCCGATAGGTTCGGGTAAGTGGGCGACCTCTTTTGAAATTGGGAGCCTTAGCGGTTTCTATAATTCTTGCTAACTGGTTTTAAGTGTGTGCAGGTATACCCCTGCCGAGTTCCCGCAACGACCCAGCTCTCTCCATACCGCCGAGCGATCCAAAGCCTCGAGCTCGTCGAGAGACCTTCCCGAGGGGGCGGCTCGCTGAGTTTTTACCGAGGCTCCCAAGTACCTCTCCGCTTCAGAGCTCGGCATGATCGAGAAGCAGAAGCCCGCCGACAAGGCGAAGTTGGCAATACATTACGCCAGTGCGGCGATGGCGGCGGCCCAGCTCATTGCCGATGACATTACTGCTGCCGACAGAGCTCGCAGCGACACGAAAAGGGCGCTGACAAAGGTGGGCGATGAGCGGAAGAAAGCCCTCGAGGAGCTCGCCAGGATGGAGGCCAAAGCAAAGGCCTCGTTAGAGGCGGAGCGGCTCGCCATAAGGAGGGCTGAAAAACTCCAAGCCGACCTCCACAAAGAAAGGGCCGAGCTCGAAGAAGCTCGCCGAGCACTTGCTGATCGGGACAAGGAGCTCGACCTGACCCGGGTTGAGGTGGGGATCCTCTGGGATCAGAGCCGGGAGAATTCCGAGGAGTGCCGGAGGCTGAGAGAAGAGGTCGCCGCTAAAGCTTTGGAGGTTGCCGAGCTCAAGAGCCAATCTGACACTGCAATCAAGCCTGAGGCACTTGAGCTCGCCGAGATGGTCGCTACTGACAAGGGCTTCGTGCTCTGCTTTGCTGAGGTTATCCACTCCTTCCAATGGGCGCGGATTAATAACGACAGCGAGTGGGAAGCCCTCGTCGGTGAGTTTGAGGATTGCCTGGAAAAGTCCTCGATTCCCCCTGGCACGGAACTAAATATTGGAGACCGCACGGGCTATGGGATCAATCTCGATGCTGCTCGTCTGAAATTCAACATTATCCAGACGAAGCAGGTCTTGACTGCCGACCTCGCCCAAGAGACTGAAGGTGCCGAGGGGGAAACTGGAGGTGAGGTCCCGCCGACCATGGAGCAGATGCAGGAGGTCTGCGGGGATGCGATGGTAAACATCAGCGAGCTCGACACAAGCGGATTCTCCGGGAATATTACTCCTGATGCCGAGCTTGCCATGCCAATTCGCCAGGTCGCCCCTACTCCAGAGGTCGCCGACCCCAAACCATAGGCCTTTACTATTGCTTTCTCAGATTAGCTTTTATTTTCCAAGTTTCGATAGGTCGCCGGGTTGTGGAGCTCGCCCAGAAGGAGCTCCATTTTTATAGCATTTGACTTTTGCATCCAGTAGATCTAGCTCGCCGGGCACTTGCAGCTCGCCCAGAAGGAGCTTTTTGTAATTCAAAGATGGCCAGCTGGTCGGCCTTTGTGGCCAGCACTACTACTCATACTTAGGATTTTTTCAAGTATATTTTTTACTTGAAAATTTCTTAAGTATCCTTTTGAATACAAGTCGAGCATTTTTTGTCCAACTCTTTTTTATTTATGTTTTTGCGCTTTTACGTTATAATTTCTTAAATAGCTCGTTCTTGTTTATTTTCCTGGTACATAATTGTTCGTCTTATTCAACTTTGAGAAGCGAATTGTTCGTTTTACGTCACTTATGACTACGAATTGTACCCCTGTTTTGAGAGTGCGTATTCTCCGTCTTACGCCATTTAAGGCCGCGAATCGTTCGTCTTAGACCACTTAGGGCAGCGAATTGCACTTCGATTGATTCACGTTGGGCCTTTGGGTTTCATGAACCTTGCCTTAGACATTTTTGTCTTTTTCGTGAATTTTTCTAACTTGTGGCAGTAGGTGCTTAGCAACCCTTTAAGAAGGGTACCTTCGCGACCTTGGGCACTTTGGCCTTTGCCTTCGAGCTATTCAATTACAACGCTTGGGACCTTGGTCCTTGCGTACCGCAGATTTTTAGCATGCGGGCGAGCTGGCCTGGTTTAGTGGGCGACCTGGTGCAGCTCGCTTGGTTGGAGAGCTGCACAGGTCCAAACACTTGGGAATTTTTCTGAATTTTCTAAATTTCTTTGACTTTTTATAGCTACGTGACTCACGTGGGTTGTCATCGACATTTCCAATGTAAACCTTCGACTAGTCTATTACAGGGTCCTAGTCTATTGGTAGAACTTTTTTAGATGTGCCGAACTCCAGGTGTATGTTGAAGCTTTGCCTTCTGCATCTTCTAGATCGTAGGTACCGTTTGGCCAAGCTGCTGTGACTCGGAATGGTCCTTCCCAGTTTGGACCGAACACACCTGGTGGTGCCATCAATTTCTTTTTTAACACCAGGTCTCTGACCTTGAATTTTCGGTCCCGGACCTGAGAGTTGTAATATTTTTCCGCTCTACGCTTGTAGGTGGCATTTTTCATTTCTGATGAAGCTCTGGTTTCTTCGATCAGATCTTTTTCTATTGCCAAGGCTTCATCATTCTTTTCTTCATCATACCCCACCACCTTCCAAGTCTTGTTCTGGATCTCTACCGGGACCATGGCTTCAGTCCCGAAGGCTAGGGCAAACGGGGTCTCCCCAGTACTGGCCCTATAGGAAGTTCTATAAGACCATAGGACCTCCGGGAGTTCGTCTGCCCAGCTTCCTTTCTTCTCCTCGAGGCGGAGCTTTAATATGTGTTTCAAGATCTTGTTTACCGCCTCGACTTGGCCGTTCGACTGGGGGTGATATGGAGTTGAGTAGTGCTTCTTGATGTTCCATGAACTGCAGAAATCCCTCAACTTCTGTCCGTCGAACTGTCTTCCATTATCAGTGATGACCGACTGCGGGAGTCCAAACCTGCAGATCAGGTTTTTCCAAATGAAGCCGATCATCCTTTCCTGGGTTATGGTTGTGAGAGCTTCGGCCTCAGCCCACTTAGTGTAGTAGTCCACTGCTACAACAGCGAATTTTACACCGCCTCTACCAGGTGGAAATGGGCCGATCAAGTCGATACCCCATTTCGCAAAAGGCCATGGGCTGAAAACCGACTTAAGCTGGTTGGCTGGGGAGCGGATGTTAGGTGCGAAAAGTTGGCACTTTCGGCACCTTCGAGCGAAGCTGATGGCATCTTTGCGAAGAGTGGGCCAGTAGTAGCCCTGTCTGATCGTTTTATATGCCAATGCTTGCCCCCCAGCGTGACTCCCACAAATCCCTTCGTGAATTTCTTCTAACACTTCGGACCCCTGCTTCTTAGTTAGGCATTTGAGTAGGGGTAGAGAGAATCCACGTTTATAGAGCTGGCCATCCAGCAGCGTATATCTGGCAGCTTGCTTTACTAACCGGCTAGCTTCTCAGGCGTCTACGGGGGTTGTTCCGTCTGCTAAGTATTTTCGGATTGGAGTGCACCAATCTTCACCATCTTCACTATCCTCACGCCCCCCACTCGAGGTCTGATTTATCTTGTAATCGGACGTCGAGGGGTTTTTCAGTGTGGTGATCACAACCTCCGTGAATTCGGCTTCGCCGTTGCTAGTAGCTAGCCGGGCTAGAGCATCTGCTTGTGTGTTTTCTAGCCGCGGTATTTGATTGATGTAAACTTGTGTAAACATCGAGATCAGATGTGCGGCTATCTTCTGGTAGGTCATCATCTGCTGGTCTTTTGCTTCAAATTCCCCCCGGACTTGGGATATTATTAGCTGGGAATCTCCAAAAACTTGAAGATTGGTTGCCCCCACAGCTAATGATAGCCTAAGTCCTGCTATTAACGCTTCATATTCCGCTTCATTGTTGGTTGCTCGAAAGTCGAACCGAATTGCGGAGGTGAAGACTTATCTATCGGGGCTGATCAGGACCACGCCGGCACCTGCTGCCATGCTAGTTGATGATCCGTCCACGTAGAGATGCCACGGAGCTATACGCCCCCTCGTCGGATCTTGTGGGAAAGTTAGCTCGAAGATGAAGTCGGCCAGTGCTTGTCCCTTGATCGCTGTTCGGGGTGCGTAGGTTATACCGTATTGGCTGATCTCCAGTGACCATTTCAGCAGGCGTCCGGCAGTGTCTGGGTGCTGTAGTATTTGACGCAGTGGGAACGTTGTCAGCACCTCTACTGGATGGTCAAAGAAGTAAGGCCTCAATTTTCTAACACTCATCACCAGTGCATAAGCCAGCTTCTCTGTTGGGGTGTACCGCAACTCAGCTTCATGTAAGACTTGACTCACGTAGTACACTGGGAGGTGTGTTTTCGCCTCTTCTCGGACCAGGACGGAGTTGATGGCCACCTCCGATGCGGCTAGGTACAGATACAGCTTCTCTCCAAGTATTGGCTTCGACAGAATCTGTGTGTCCGCCAGGTATGTTTTAATATCTTCGAAGGCTCGTTGGCATTCATTTGTCCAGACGAAGTGGTTTTTGAGGTGGAGCTTGTTGGCCTCGGCCGCCTCTTTGTATCTCCGCGTGTTTGCTTTAATTGCCTCGAAAAATGGACGATTTCTGTCGCCTGACCTGGAGATGAATCTGTTAAGGGCTGCCATGCACCCTGTCAGCCTTTGAATTTTTTGGATGGAGTCGGGTATCCCCATCTCAATTATGCATTGGACCTGTGTCGGGTTGACCTCGATTCCCCGCTGGCTAACTAGGTGCCCCAGGAACTTCCCAGAGTGTACGCCGAAGCTGGTCTTTTTGGGGTTCAACTTCATGTTGTAGTGGCGCAGTATGTCGAAGGTCTGTTTCAGGTGGTCCAAGTGGTCCTCCTTTCTCAAACTCTTGACAACTATGTCGTCCACGTACACCTCCATGGATTCGCCGATGTGTTGGTCAAACATCTTGTTCACCAATCTTTGGTAGGTAGCTCCGGCGTTGATGAGTCCGAACGGCATTCTTTCCCAGCAGTACATGTTCTTGTTGGTGTAGAACGCCGTGTGTTCCTGGTCTTCCGGGTGCAGAGCTATCTGATGATAGCCTGCAAAAGCATCCATGAATGTCATCATTTCATGGCCTGCAGTGCTGTCCACCAGCTGGTCAATGTGAGGTAGTGGGAAGTTGTCCTTTGGGCATGCTTTGTTCAGGTCCGTGAAGTCAATGCAGAGTCGCCAGGTCCCGTTGTGTTTCTTCACCAGGACGGGGTTCGCGACCCACTGCGGACACAAAACCTCCTTGATGAGCTTGTTGTCTAACAACTTCTCCACCTCAACTGTTAGAGCTGCGTACTTGTCTGGTCCATATTTTCTTCGCTTTTGGCGTACGGGTCTCTTCGTCGGATCTATGTTAAGTCTATGGCAAGCATGTTCCAATGGGATCCCGGTCATGTCTTCGTGGGACCAGGCAAATATGTCCAGGTTGGACATCAAGAACAGCTCCATCCTCGACCGGTACGGTTTAGGTAACTCAGAACCGATGAAAAGTTCTAAGTCCCTTTCCGGGTCCACCGGGAGTACCGTCAACTCCTCCATGGGGGTTGCTTTCCTCTTCTGACATTTCCACCTCGGGTCGTTGATGAGCTCGTCCCACTCCCTTTGCGACATCTGCGCAGGCTCGTGGCCTATGCGCGGTTCGAGGTCATCGGGTTGGCTTTCGGCTTGTGTGAGCTTATCGGTTGTGAACACCTCCGGTGGTCCGTCGGCTTGGGATGGTGTGGTGACTTGAGGGATTGGGTCAACGTCCATGGGCGTTGGTTCTTGACCCCCCGCAGGTCCTCCACCTTGGGCCTCATCAACTACCTCCATGGGAGTAGGCTGCTGTCCCTGCGCAGCTTCCGACCCCTGCGCAGGTCTCAACACTTGGGTTTCTTCCACGTCCTCCATTTGTGTCGATTGCGTGTCCTGCACAGGTCCAATGCCTTGGTTGATTTCTGTCAAATCGCCTACCTCCATCATCTCAGTTTCGACCGAGATGACGTCCAGGATGTTTAGCTCGTCCACAGGGATCTGTACGTCTTCTTCAAGGATGTGGACTTGTGTAACAGACTTCCTGACCCGGCCATCTTTAATTTGGAGTAGACACTCTCGGGCCTTTTTCTGGTCACCTTTTATAGTTCCGGGACCCTTTGGAGTTGGAAATTTGAAACAGTAGTAGTAGGTCGAACACGCCGCTTTGAATTCATTAATAAAAGGGCGGCCAAGGAACCCGTTGTAGGAGGACTGCTGGTCGACAACTAGGAAATCTATGAGCCTAGTCAGTCTCCTTTCGGGGTCCTCAGCCGATACAAGTTGGACGCTCAACCTAACACTACCTAGGGGGACGGTTACAGCTTCTCCGAACCCCACTATCCTAGCATTGCTAGGTTCTAGGTACGACTCAAAATCACCCAAGGCATCCAAGGTGGATTTGAAGAGAATGTTGGTGAATGCGCCGGTGTCCACAAGTAGCCTGTGAACTCGGACGTTCATGATGTCGGCGGTTATCACCAACGAGTCGTTGTGGGGCATCAGTACCCCCTCCAGGTCCGCAGAAGAAAATGTCAGCTCGTCAGCGAGCTGTGAGGCGGACCTGGGGCCGGAGCTGCCTTCCTGGACTTGATTTATGGCCCGGATCTCGGCCTTCCTCTTTCTCTTAGATATGGAGAATCCCCCGTCCCGGAGACCTCCTACAGCTCCGATCTCCTCCTCAAGAACCAAGAGTTCCCGAGTCGGCTCCATATTTTGCTGAGGTTGGGGAGGTGCCCTCCGTCTGTGATGGGGACCAGGTTGGTCCGTCTCCTCCTCCTCATCATCGGAGGTAGCCCTCCTCTCAAACCTCGGTCTCTTAGCTGGGGCCTTCTTCACGAACTCGGCCAATTTCCCCTCCTCGTAAAATTTCCAGAGTTGCTTGAGGAGATCTCGGCACTCGCTGGTGAAGTGGCCGATGGCCTGATGGTAGGCACAGAATTTGTTGGGGTTGAGCTTCGTGCGGTCCTGGGGGATCCGCCTTGGCTCCTCCAGCATGGCCTTGCCTTGGACGGCAGTGAAGACATGGTCGACGGAGACAGTGAGGACCTGGTTGAGCTTTTCTTTGAGCTCGTCTCCCTCGCCGAAGGCCTTTAAGTTCCGGGGGGCTTTGTAGGTGCCCCCAGACTTCTTCCCATAGGGCTTCTTTTCCTCGTGGGCACCAACTTCTTTCAGTAGTGCCTCCTGCATAGCCACATACACCCCCGCCTTGTGGCGAAATTCGCTATAAGTGTTGGGACATGCGAGGTGCATTTCCTTCCAGAGGTCGGTGCCCCTCCTGAGTCCGCCCATTGCTGCGACAACCTTGGTGTCTTCGCTTACCGGCTCGCCTTCCAGCAGAATCTTGTCGAACCTTTCCAGGTACTGTTGGTCGGTCTCGCGCTCACCTTGATGGATGTTGGCGAGTCGGTGCTTCTGGGTAAGGTAGGACCCGAACCCAGAGAAGTGGGCCAAGAACTCCCGCGAGAGTTGGCCGAATGAGCAGATTGACCCCGGGGCGAGTGAAGAGAATCAGCGGTGAGTTCTGTCCCCTAGGGTCAGCGGGAAGTTCCGGCACTGGGTGGGGTCGGTGGCACCGACCGAAATCATGAAATCCGCGTACTTGGCCAGGTGGACTTTTGGGTCCGATTCGCCTTCGTATGCGGACATCACCGGGAATTGAATTTTCTTCTGGACCGGTGCGCGGAGGATGGCAGGTGCCAATGGAGAGGTGGGGAGAGTCGTGGCGTCAGGTCCGCCAGACTTGGCTGCTACCTGTGCTTGCAGCATTTCAACGGCTTTTTTCAGTGAGGCCAGCTTGTCATCTCGGGTCACCTCCGGTGAAGGGTGCTCAAAGGTCATGCGTCTCGCGGATGCACGTCCCCGAGGTGCCTCACTCTGGGGTGACCTCTCAGTGGCGGGCTGGAATTGGCGTCCGCCGTGGGGGCCTAGCCGGTCAGTGGCGGGCCTCCTCAGCCTTTCGTGGGCTGACCTGCGCGGCTGCTGGTCAGAGTCCCCCTAGGACGCAGCTGGGGCTGCCGCACGCTCATTCTCTTCGCACCTCGGGCCCAGGCGGCCTTGGAGGACTTCCCTCCTTTGAGATTGGTGGGTGCCAGACGCCCCGGTGTAGGCCGGCTCCCTTCCAGTGTAAGGAGCGGGACCCTCCTCCCCCATTTTGGCTTTACCGGTCCTCTCCCTGCGCTGGCGAGCTTGTGTCGAGCTCGCCTCCTGCTCGGTGGGGAGTACGTTGTAGTCTCCCCTGGTTTGGGTGCCCTGGGTGGGCCTGGTCTGCTCCCTGGTTTCGGCGGCTGGAGCTCGCCTAGGTACTAGGGCGAGCTCGTCCTGCTGTCGCTGCTGCAACCTTTGTAGGGTCGCGATGGTGCGTTGGAGCTCGTCAGGATTGCTGACCAGGTCCCTCAGTGCGGGGGCTAAGTCTTCATGGGTCGCCGCAGTTCGCTGAGGTCGCGGAGCTGCGGTGCTCTTCTGGGGAGGCGGTTGTGATGTCTCCACCACCTGGTGTGAGGTCTCCCCCTCGGCCTGGTTTTGATTGCCCCCTCTAGACCTTCCCGCAGCTGCGGAGGTCTGTCCCTTGGCGGCTCGAGTGTTGGCCATTTTTGGGTTTCAGAGGGGTAACTTGTTGCAGGTCGCCGAGGTGGAGGGAGGTCGCCGGAATGGTGGAGGTCGCCGGTGTGATGGTCGTCCAGCTTAGGTGGAGGTGTGCGAATTTTCGTCTAGCCTCGCGTGTTGACGAATTATCCAAAATTCGGTTTATTCGTGTGCACGCGTGCGTTTGAAAACTTGTTCCGGGCAGATTTTGCGAAATCCGATAATTCGGGTTTCTGTCCGGAGATCTGGGTTCTTCGTTCAGGGGATGAAGATGTGTGTGTATCTTCAAGTGTTCTTGAGTTTTGTCAAGAACACCTTCAAATCTTCAAATCTTCAACAAACCCTAATTTTTGTTCTTGAAGATTTCTTAATTTTCAGGTTCGAGCCGCCCTCCTTCTAGCGCCAAATTGTTGATAGAATTTATTAACGGTATTTGTTTATGTGGCTAATTTAACATGTAATTCTACCAAACAATAATCCAAGAATTTGGATGTAATATGAGGAGGGAGAGTAGAGGGTTTAGAGAGAGAAATATTGCAATGTGGATTGTATTAATTTTCAGAATTGTGTGAGTTGTCTGAATAGTACAAGAGAGGTCTTATTTATAGGTGTGTGGGTGTGAGACGGCACCTTACGAGCCTAGATGGCCTCCGGTGTTGGCGAGGGTTCCTTACCCTCGCCTTAGTCTCCCCACACCGCTTCCTATCTCATGCCTCGTCCTACCACAATGCCTTAGACTAGATGGGCCTCATTAAAAACCTCGCCGTAAACCACCCTTGTGGATAAACCGGACGGAGGGAAAAAGAGCGCGCCACCGGGATCCTATAGACTAAGGGCGAGCTCATGGGTGAGCTCTTAGACGAGTCGGGCGATCTCTGGGGCGAGCTCTATTGCCTTGCGTGGTCTGTGAGTGTTGCGTGATGATGAACTCTGGCGAGACCTCCATGATGGTATGGGGTGAGCCCTGGGCGAGCTCCAGCACTACAGAGGCGACCTCTTGATTCTTCGAATTACCTCGAGTGGCTCGCCCATCAACAGTAAAATGAATGATTCGCTTCTCAAAGTAGAGTAAGACGAACAATTGAGTACCCGAAAAACATATAAACGAGCTAAGTAGAATTATAACGTAAGCGCAAAAACATAAGTGAAAAAGCTTGGATTTCCATTCAAAAATACTTGGGAAATTTTCAAGCCAAAAATGATGCCTGAAAAAATCCTAAGTATGAGTAGTGTTGCTGGCCACAAAGGCCGACTAGCTAACCATCTATGAAGTACAAAAAGCTCATTCTGGGCGAGCTGCACATGCACGACGAGCTGCAACTACTTAAGCAAAAGAGAAAAATTACAAAAAGAAGCTCCTTCTGGGCGAGCTATGCAGCCCGGCGAGCTGCTACATGAATTAAAAGCTAAAGACTAATCTAAGAAAGTAAAGAAAAAGCTCAAATGTCTGGAGCAGCGGGAGTGGCGGGCACGTCAGCAGAGACCTCGGCAGGGTTAGGGGCGACCTGGCCAACTGGAAGGGCGAGCTCAGAGAGCGAAGTGATGTTGCCCGTGAGCCCGCTCGTGTCGAACTCACTGGTGTCCAGTGTCGTATCCCTGTAAGCCTCTTGGAGCTGCTCAACGGTAAAGGGGGTATGCTCTTCCTCCGCTGCGACCTTTCCCTCAACGAGGTTCAACTCTGGAACCGGGACTGTGTTGACGATCTTAAAGCGAGCTGGGATGAAGTCGAGAGGCACCCCGAGCTTCGGCAGGTCGCCAATGTCCAACTCTGTGTCGTCGGGGAAAGGGACCCTGCCCAAACAATCTTTGAAATCCCCGACAACTGCTTTCAGCTCGTCGTCGTGGTGAGCTCGCGCCCACCAAATGGCCCGAATCACCTCGGCGTAGCATTGGACAAAGCCCCAGTCCGAGGCCTCGGCCTTTGCAGCCACCAAATCAGCCGAGGAAGAGGCATCATTGCGGAGCTCGGCGACCTCATTGATCTTCGCCGAGAGCTCAGCCCTCAACCTCGCGCACTCCTCGTCGGTGCCCCGTGTCAAACCTTGCTGCAGTTGCAGCTCTTCCTTAGTCACCCCATGCTCGCCGACCTCCCTGGCGAGCTTCTCTGCGAGCTCCTCTTCCTTGGCCTTGAGCCGAGCGTCGGCATCCTTCTGGAAGGAGGCGAGCTGCTTTTGGAGTTGGGTGAGGTTGTCCAAAGCACTTCGCTCGGACTCCAAAGCTGCAGCCGTCCTCCCCTTAGCGAGCTCCAATTCCTTCTTTAATTTGTCGACCTTTCCCGCCATCGTCAAATAGGCCTCGTTTCTCTTTTAGCGACCCTCCTCCAGCTGGGCGACCTGCTCCATCACTTTGTGATTCGCGAGCAGCAACCCTTCTTGCATAGTATGACAAGAGCAAGAGGTTCTCGGTGGGGCTCTGGTCATTGATGGTCGCCACTTGAGGAGTGGACCAAAACCTCGACGTCTAACTCACAGTATCCCGAACGAGGCCCTGAGGAAGCATGCGCATCGAAGTCAGTGAGCGAGATCGCTCATAGGCATGAATTGCCTCGTGCCGGTTCGGATGAGCGATGGGGGCGTAGCTGCGAGGTCAAAACAGTTGGAGTTAGAAAATACAAAATTCAAGAAAATGACAAGGATAGGGGTCAAGAAGGGCGAGCTACTTACTGAGCTCGCTCGGGGTCCCATCCCAAGAGCGTATCATCAGTTGTTTGGATCCCAAAGGGTGACGGGGTAGGCGGCGACCTCGGCACGGAAGGAGGTGCCAATGGAGCGGTGGACTGGACGGAGCCACCTTGCCCAGACCTCACCGAACCTCGCCCGGCTTGATCGGAGCCCTCATCGCGCAAGCCAGTATACTTTGTCCTCTTGCGATTCTGAGGGTCCTCGTCACCCGCTCGGGACCCCTCGCCTCTATGAAGGCCCTTCTTTCCGCGACCTCGCTCGGGGGTGGCGCCAGCTCGCTCTCCACCTCTTTTGGTCAAGGCGACCTCCGTTGCCTTGGTTTTGGCGGGAGCTTTTGTCTGTTCCTTCTGGGTCCCCGCCCCCCTTCCTCGCCCTTCTTCCGGGCGAGCTCGACTTTCTTGCTCGCGTCCAACGTGAGCAACGAGGGCGGGGCTAGCTTGTTTGGGCGAGGTGGCCCCATGGCAAATCGACGGGCTACGATCTCGTAGGCCGGAGGGATCTCGACCGTAGGAAAGGTGACCTGGTTACCGTCTGCAGGAACAAGAGATTAAATGATTAGTATCTCTGGCGAGCTACCCCCCCCCCCCACTATGGGCAAGCTGCGAAAAGTTGTAGACCTGGAAGTGCAGGACCTTGGACTGTAAGGTGGTGTGGTAGAGTGTGAAGCCCGGCAAGCCTCAGGCAATAGTATTGAGTGAGGTGGGAGGTTCCCCGATCTTTCTGGCTCCTCAGGTGGCAGACAGCTCGCACCACATCGAACTCAACTGATATTTCGGGCTTCCCGCGGCTCGAGATGTGGTGCTTCAAACCTGCAGAGGAAGGGAATTAGATTAGTAAATCTAATTCAACCCACGCACACCAAGTAGGCGACCTACTGCTAGCCTCCCCATATTCATCGGGAGTGGGGATTCGCTCTCCTCGCCCAGAGTAACTCTTGGAAGCTCGCCAGTCTCCACCCATGAAGATAAACTGTTGTTTCCAGTCGCGAACTTTATTTGGAAGGATTCCCAAAAATTTCTCCCTCGAGCGAGCTTTGAGATAGTAATACCCCTTGCCATCCTTCACATGTCGAGTCACGGCAAACAGCTCGTTGAGATCAGCAGTGGTCAGTCTGTTCTCTAACCCCTCTAGTCCGAAGATGTCCAACGCCGCCAACAAACTGCTCTAGGCGTTGGGAGTGAGTTGGGTGATGGCAAGGTTGTTGTCGTATAAAAATTGGCCTATAATCGGATGTAGGGGCAGTGTAAGCCCGGCCTCGAGAGTATGCACATTGATGGCCGTCAACCCCGCCGGAGGTGCATCAGCTCACTCTTTCTTCCCCGGGGCGTATAGGAAGATGTCGAGCGGGATTCGGTACTGTTCACGAAGATGAGGGAGCTGGTACTCGGTGATAATACTTTCAACATCACTTGCCTTGTAATCAGACTTGTTCGTCGCATCCCGATAAGCTCGATCACGACGGGGAAAGCTCACCGCATGTTCGGCGACATACTCTTCCCAGTCGAAGGGATAGACTACCTCGGCGGGGACCTCATGCTCGACCAACTGGGGCTCCGGGAAACCGATGGAGCGGAACCACTCAACCGTAACTTCCTCCAGGTCGCCTTCTCCCTCGTCCACCTCGGCGACCTCCTCGCCGACCTCGACGGGCCCTTCGTTGCCACTGGCGACCCTTTCCTCATGGGCGACCTCATCGCCTTCCTCCCATACCTCGCGGAAGACGGAGCTAGAGGCCCCTTCCTCCGACTCGTGAGAACGAACCTCGTCATGTAGCTCGCCAGAGCCTGGGCGAGCTACCGAGGTCGCCTCGGAGATGGACCCGATCACTATGTGGGAAACAAGAGGAATGGGCTCGTTCTCAACCATTGGATGCTTCCCAGGGTTACGATTGGAGAGGGTTCCACTTGATTCGTGTGTGGACATGATCTCGGCAAAGTTCGAAAAAATTCAAGGATTTGTCCAAAATTCCAGCTGTCGGAGTCACAGTACAGGAATGGTCGGGAAGTTCAAAAGTCACCGGGAATGTCCAAAATTCTCGGAAACCCGAAGAAATAAAAAAAGAAACGGGAAAATCTGCAAAAGGAAAGAAGAAAAGAACAAAGGAATTGAGTTTTCTACCTTGAGAAACGCCGGAATCTTCGTCGGGAGCAAAGATGTCATTTGCCGGAAAATGCTTTGAAAGTTCGGAAATGCGAAAGTGAGAAACGAACTCACCTCCACCTATTTATACACGTCGGGGCGAGGTCGAATATCCGAGGAATGCAGGGACCATGTTGCAAAAATTTGAAAATATTGTCATGATGGGCGCGGGAATTGGAGCCTACACACATAGGGATGGCGCCATATGTTTATTTTTCTTTTCTATAAAAAGCTAAGACTAAAATCAACTACAATAAAAACAACTTTATTTTGTACGTAACACATTGTCCTTGATTTGTATAACTTTATTACACTATGGGTGGTAAATTTGTGGGGACATTTCTTTTTCAAGCATACACACATTTATTATTATGATTATTATTAAAGAAGTAGTGTGTCATACGATTCCATTTGTCGAAATACAGTGGATGGATGACCCATGAACAAGGATGAAAATATCGTGAAATATAGCGGATATATCGCGGATATATCGCAAATTTTGAGTATGCGATATGGATATTGGGGTACAATGTATTTTTTACAAAGTATCGTGGATATATCGCAAAATATCGATATCGATATCGGTTCACTCATAGTACAAAATTAATTGAAAATCGGAAATATCGCAGATATATCGCAAAATATCGCACTACATAAAAAATCACAATTTTTTTCTTTTTTATATTTTTATACAATATTCAAATGATAATTTTTTTTAGTGATTGTATATTCTTTCATGGTCTTATTTTTATACATATATGGTGGAAACAGTGGTGGTGGAAATGGTGAAAATAATGATGGTGATGGAAATTGTGGAAATAACGAGGATGATCATTTTTCAAACCAAATGGGTCCATTCACTTGTGAGACTGATTTCATTCATGCAATACAAGATATGGACCATGGAAGTAGAGCATGAGGTCCAGGGATAGGTGCTATTGGAAAGGAATACATAAGACGACATGCTTGGAATCAAGAAGAAAGTTCAAGTGCTGATATTGAACCACTTTCAGTAGGTTTTGATTCAATGAATATGGGCACTGATCATAGTGATATATCTCAAGATTCATATGCTTCTGACACATATTCGAGTTCACAATTTGTTTGGAATACTCAAAATGTGTTTCAGCATCTATTTTCATATCAACAAAATCATTGGGTTAGTGCACACTATCCAATCTATGGTGAAACAATTGGAAGAGATAGAGAAACATATGAATGACATGTGCATAACTATATGCAGGATTATTCTAATGACATTTTGGTACTAAATGTATTGTATCATGTAATTCAAATCATATTTTATTGTATTATGCATTATATTATTAATTAATTAATGTTAGACAATGATTATATAATCCATTATCTATTTATTTGCTTTAAACATGTCAATTTTTTGTGATCTTAAATTAAACATATGCATAATAACATGCTATAATAATCCCTAAAATTACATATTAAATTTCCAAAATTTTAATAAAATTTCCGTTATTTTTCTATTTTTTTTGCGATATCGATATGCGATATCGATATATCCATCAATATTTCCGAAAATTTAAGGCTGCGATATTACTTGCGATAGCGATATTTTCATCCTTGCCCATGAATGAATTGAAGTAGTTCATTTATTTATGTGACATTAACAACTCCCATACCCTTCCTCATTTCATCCATATTTCTCTTTCATAATTATTCAATTCGCAGATGAATTCGAGTTCGTATAATTTTATTTTTTTTCAAATTGAAAATCATATTACGTGAAAACCCCCTCTCATAGGGAAATTTCACGCGGCAACCAGAACAAATTAATCCACCCTATCAAATAATAATTACAAAATTTATTAAAATTTGTCCAATTCAATAAAGTGTAGGTCTCAGGTGAACTTGAGTTCACATGAACTCATATCACCGTTATGTGTAATTATTATCATTCTTATTCATATATATTATCACTGTGATAAAAAATATATTTGATTTTTTAACAGTTATAGTGTAAATGCATAATAATAATAATAATAGTGAATATATATAACAGTAATTTATTAAAAAAAAGAAAGAAAAGGAAAACCCCTCAATGAGATGAGAGGATCTCATTACATTACTAGAGAGCTATGTTGCACGAGTGCGGGTGTGGGGTACGGGTGCGATACAATACGGGTGTGGGGATACATTATTTTTCAAAATTGTAGGATACGATTCGTCAAGGATACGTCTATTTTATATTAAATTTTAATATCTATATATATATAATAACTTGTAATTAATTAAAAATATAAAGAAAATTCATCAAACATATCACAAAACAACAATTAAAATTAAATACTATCAATTTACATAAATTATAATAAAAAAATTAATTTAAACAATTTGTATTCTTTAGTTTAGTTTGATATTTTGCCAATTTGTATTCTTTAGTTTAGTTTGATATTTTACCTTTATACTTATAAATTAAATATTAAATTATACTTATATATTATATTTTTTTGCGGAATACTTATATGTTATATTATATACTTATATTATATTATATTATATTATATATACTTATATTTTATATTTTAATAATAAATTTTAAAATTTTACTAAAAAATCCTAATTTTATAAAAAAAATTGCTATAAAACCGGATACGCGTATCCTTAGTCGAGAATACGTGTATCCGCCCAAAAAAAATTAAAAAATATTCGGATACGCCACGTGGTGTATCGGGTGCGAATCCAACGTGAATCGCACCCGCACCTCGTATCTCCCGCGTATCCGACACTGCATACCTTTTGAAGAATCCGTGCAACATAGCTAGAGAATATTACTTTCTTTTTTATTTTTGGAATTTCTTAGCACTCCCCCCTCTTTTTAAGTTTTTCTTGTCTTGGATTTGGCTCCTCATTTTCCTATGTCGGCCGAATTTTTGTTCTCATAATCGAAAAGACAAAACCATCTTTATTTTAATTTTGTTTAGCCGATTATTACTTTACCAACATTTTCTTTCTTTAATTTCCTTAGGGTATCCAAGAAAGTGACCTATTAAAAGCATAAACACGGAGGATAACGAGACAACATATTTCACAACAAAAATCTTAATACTTTACTTCAATAATCAACTGTTAAAATAATGTTTAAGAACTATAGTTAAAAGTAAGATAACCATTTGTTCCAAAAAAAAACCAATAAAATAAAGCTAATGTCTCACATGCAACTGGTACACAATACATTCACTAAACAGTTGACACTATTTATACTGAAAATATTAAATTTTATTATATTGAAAAGTTTGCACTATTATTAATTTTCAGTGTACTCTTTTCAATATAATCGGACTTAACTTTTCAGTGTACTAAGAAGTTAATATAAACAACTTTTATTGTTGAATGAGTGTGCCGCCGTGTACCATGTACACATGAGAAGTACTCATAAATAAAATATTTATAATTAAGAATGTAAATCTCAACAAAGTAAATAGAACTATACAAATACATGTGAAAGGGATGTATAGCCCAACAGGGAATACAATGTACTTGATACAAAGTTGTATAAAGTATTAAATCCTGTGTGTAAATGACAGCAAATTCGCATTATGAAAATCCCCTTAGGCAACTTAAAAAGACTTGAGAGACGACTCTATTTTAATCGAAACTAGACCCATTCAGTAACACCGCTATTCCAATAAAGTATTACCATAATATCTTATACACATAAGACATATCTAACTATGTGAATAAAAAAATTGTAATGTAGTGGTACCAACTTCGATGAATTCTTTTCATTTTCTTTTTCCTTGACATTCTAAGCATTCTTCTAATGCCCGGATTTCATAGAAGTAAATATTTGAAGTAATACCCAAACATTTTCAAAATTGAGGAATAAAACCCTCCTTTAATTATAACTCTGGTGTTTATGACAGAAGGTTACAGAGGACGGTACAAACTTCAACACCAACCCAGTGGTAGGATGAAGATGATATCGTCCTAGCTAGTATTATTCAAGTGAGACAATGCGATTGCATTACAAGCTGATCAACCGATCATATCATGTTTATGGAGAAAAGTAATATATATAAATGAAATGGCCACCGTGACTTTACCCGATGTATATTTCTAGCTACTACAATTGATTCTCTAATCGAGCCATTTCTTTTATTTGCAACATAGATCATGCGGCCACCTTCTTCGCTGTCACGGAGTTGATAATAGTCGCAAACTCAGGACCCTATATCACAATAACAAGATAACAACAAATCCAACTTCAATTTACTTGGAAAAAGGAAAATATACGAGCACATTACACCAAGGTAGCTTAATACTAATACCTTTAGCGATGCACCACCTACAAGAAATCCATCAATATCTTCTTTTTTCGCAAGTTCACCTGAATTCCCTCCGTTCACCGAACCTGCTCAAAATTCATTTTGATTTTTTTATTTCCAGAAAATCCAGTATAAATTAATTTGAGTAATTATGTGCTGAAGAAGTCAACTTAACAAATTCTACTTGTGGTATGATCTTGTAACAAAATAGAGGGAGGATCATCCATACATATAAGGTAAATGTTACATACCTCCATAGATAATACGTGTTGTAGAAGCCACTTCTGCTGACACATTCTTACTCAGCCAATCCCTAACGGCTACATGCACTTCCTGAGCCTGCTCTGGTGAGGCCACTTTACCAGTCCCAATAGCCCATACGGGCTCATATGCAATTACAATGTTATCCCAACTTGGGACGGCATCTGAAACAAATAATGGATAATAAATAATACTCTTACGGGTTTGGTGTTTTGGGGGGGGGGGGGGGGGGG
>JAPKLY010000029.1:1009031-1026670 GCA_026898435.1 Prunella vulgaris
GGGGGGGGGGAGAGAGAGAGAGAGAGAGAGAGCAAGCCTATCTATACTTGCCAGCATAGGCCTTCAACTGCTTAAAGCAAACATCAAAAGTTTTTCCAGCTTCTCTTTCTTCCAGTAACTCCCCAATGCAGGCTATTACTCCTACACCCTGGTTCAAGGCATATGCAGCTTTCTTTCCGATGAACTACATAGAGAAGAGAGGTCTTGATCAGGCTTTGGGACATAATAGAGTAAACATTTGTAGGAATCAGAGCAGCAATTAGCCAAATCATTTGCACTTGGATTTTCTCTTCCTCTTTTTTTGGTTTTAAATAAATTAAGAAAAGTTGTAAAGATCTTTCAATTGGACTTACTTGATCATCTTCTCCAATCACATGTCTTCGCTCAGAATGCCCCAAAACAACCCAATTACATCCAAGGTCTTTCAGTTGCTCCACACTGACATGACAAAAAGGTTTTACTTGTTATTCAGTGTGCTCTTTTTATATACAAAACATTATTATATCACTGTGTTTGTTTTTTGTTTTTTTTTTGTTATTCTTTGTTATATTTCAGGGAAGAAGGTACATAATCATACACCAACAGACGTAGATGACAATAAGTAATACTAGTATGCAATTGGAATATACTACTAAGATAATGGCTGCATTATGGATGAACTAGACACCCACTCCAATTTTTACTGACTAATAAATTACCCATGCAAAGCCAATACAAGAACATGGCATAGAGTGCATAGAGGAAAATCCATCTAAGGATAGTAAAAACACACAATACGTAGTCCTCCATAAATTCTCATGTCACAAGCAGGTTAATCGCTTATTCTTACATGAGAAATCGCAAATCAAGTTAACCAACACTTTACCAAATCCACACACCTGATCTCTCCAGTAAAAGCACCACCTTTTCCGATCCAACAATTCTGGGCTGCTACCTCTATGCGATCAGATAATGAGTCCTTTACTTGACTGATGTAGACAAAAGGAGGTGCTACAACAACATCTGTAATGGTTGAATATGAACTAGATAAATTAGCCTTGAATTAGATATGGTGAGATACTCATAGAACTAAGAGGAACACTCGAGCATCAATTATTCATGAGGGAGCAAGTCTGTGTGAAACTGTGTCAGATGGTCTATATTTGACTTACACGTGGCTCATCTCATTTATTTTCTTAACCATATTGATTAAACAAAGCTTCAACTCACGAAATTTCAACCGTGAGACAGTCTCACTCTCATTATACAAGTGAAATGGCATCATGTATCAGTATGGTAGAAGTACTCACCAACATCAGGCTCTAGTGTTGCACTGTTCAACTCTGAAATAAGCTTGCTTATGGAGTCTTTAGTCCCATTCTGAGACAATAATGATTAAAGACATGAAAGACGAGGTAAGGTCAGAAGGCAGGAAACAAAACAAACTATTCACAAGTAAGATGATTCATCATCAAACTAGCAATAGAACTGGAAAGAGTCATGGGATTGCACATGATTAGGATGCATTTATTTGGAACAAGACACTCACGTGCAATTTACCATGATTCAGTGTTTCAACTCAGGAAAAGCTAATAGAAAATATGGCTAAATTAAGACAAAAGAAAAATCAAAAGAAAATTTTTGCAATAAATATCCCATGCCAAGAACTACCTAATAACCACAAGCTTAAGAGCTCATAGCAATGAGGATGATGACTAATAGGGTAAACAAGCCAACTACGTAGCCTATATGATTTTCTTCTGTCTCATAGATGATGAATTTCATACCAATAACGCATCTGACAAGATTATACACCGTATACTGTTATAATCTCAACTTATGTTAATTTATAATGGGAACTGGATTGTTTTAAATAAAAATTGTTCAAGTTTGTTCACTAGTCCACATTGAGATTTTACATCATATATATCTCAGATCCTCTTATTTCTCTCTGCTTGTCACCTTTCTTTTAGATCTTGTCACAAATTGTTCAGGTGAATCATAATTATAATCGTATTGATTTCATTTATGATGTTTTTGGATTTAACTGACTCCTCAGCAGACTTGATTTCAAGAGCAGCTTGACTCAAAGACTTCTGACCTTATTAAATAAGGCATTCAAAAATGCAAACGAATCTCATTAAAAAAAATTAAAGGCTGCAAACTGATAACCATGAACAACAAAAATGCAACAACCAAGAAAGGAAATTTGGGAAACAGAGAAAGTGATACTTACACATTTCCAATTTCCTCCAACAAAGAACTGCAAGGATAAAAGGAAACAAACATTACATTCTGAAAAAGAATTGCACATGAGGCTTTCAACTTGATCAAATAGAAGTCAATTAGGAGGAGGCAGGGAGCATTTTCAGAAAAAAACATATCTGCAACGATTTCATGGCATATTAAGGCTGTAAAAAAATGATATCGTCTTTAAGAGGGCGATAGCTTACGAGAATATTGATTAAATTTTTGCTCACAATTCGCAGTTCTATCGAATTTGATCCTTATATTCCACAGCACAAAGTAACGAGCACGAAATCCAGTTCTTGATATAGCTTTCGGCGAATTAATTCAATTACGCACAAAAGTATTTCTTCAAAGATTGAATGCAGATATACAGAGCTCGGATGCGTAAAACCGAGATTTTTTAGAAGTCCCTCTTTCACAAAACTTCGCCAAAATGCAGCCGATTGAACTATTTTAGATCTGAAATAATACTTTTGACAAAGGAATGTATCAAAAAAAAAAAAGAAAGCAGGTCACCTTTCCGGTGCCTGCCATTGTAACGACACCGCGGCAGCCTTTATTCGAGGAGGCATGGCGGATGTGGGAGTCGACATTTTGAAAAAAGGAATTGGTGGAGTTGGAGTTGTCGAGCTTGAAAAAGGATTTGCGAAGACCGGAGAACTGAGACAAATGACCGGTGACGGCGGCGCCGCTGAGTGAGGTTGAGACTACCGCCATTGATGGGTTGTCGTACTGTAGGCGAGGGAACAAAGTTTTATCGCTCTCTTTCTATCTGCTCAGGGATTGCGAACATGTGGCGTCGTATTTTATGCTAAATCGCCTTCACCTACCACCTTATCCCACGCGATCGTAGGAACGTGTCACTCCGACGCTCACCTTTCAAGGGTGGGCTAGAGTATAGCTATTAGGGCCGTTTCGTACCATTATAAAGAATGGTAAAGGTATTGGGAAAAAAAAAAGTATGCAGTATCGGATACGCGAAGGGTGCGGGTGTGGGTGTGGGTGAGATTCACGTGGGATTCGCACGGGATACGCCACGTGGTGTATCCTTGAGAATTTTTTTTAAAAAAGTTTAGGATATAAGTATCGGATACATTTTATAAAAGAATCCGATACGCGGAGGGTGCGGCGGGATTTATTTTTCAAATAAAATAAAATTTATTTCTTTTTTCTTAAATTTTTATAAAGTAAAATTAAATATAAATAAAATCAATATATTAAATAATATTAAAATCACAAAAAAAAATGCGATACAATAAAATAATATTAAATAATATTAATATTCATTAATAAAATTAAAATATACTTTTTAATATGTGATTTTATTGTAGAGTTGTGAACTATTTTTCAAATTTTTTGAATTTTTACTTGTGCGTACAGTATATGAATATGAACTATTAAGTATGAATTTGAAATTTTTTATATTTAATTTTTACTTATATTGAAGTGGTGTTATTTATTAAACGTGACTATTTTATTTGATGATGAACTAAATAATGATGAACGATAATTCGAATTAGGTCAATTATGTTATATATTATTTGAATTTCATTTGAACTTTCTAAACTTAGTTAAGTAGTGACTTAAATTGCAAGATTTATTTTAGTTTTAGATTGATTGAATTTTTATTTAAGACTTTTATGATAAATTATTGATTATATTTGAATAGTTTCTTGATATATATATATATATATATATGTGTGTGTGTGTGTGTGTGTGTATTATATATAATAAAATATTAATAAATAAACGTATCATTGTCGTATCGCACCCTAAATTTTTTAAAAAATAGAATCCCCGCACCCGCACCCGCACCCATACTCCCGCATATATGCAACCCTGAATGAAAGTCATAGTTTTCATATAGCTGAACTATGATTACTTTCTTAATTTTTGGGAATTAAAATTATAGCAGAGTCATTCTAAACACACATTATAACTTTGATTATTATTATTCACCATCAAAAGTCATTAACAAAACAGGATGCATGTGTATTTTGGATGAGAAACAAACATCCTAAAACAAACACTCCCACAAGTGTCATATTTTATATTATATTGGTCTCATGTTAACGTTATGGACGATTTCACCGAGACTTACTCAAATGTTATATGTTTAAACTCAAAATAGAACTTGTACGTAATAATATTATCTTGATTGAATAGGATTCCGAATTCTAAACTATCCAATTATTAACAATTTAAATCGGATCAAATTATTACAGACGAATCCGATTTAAAATTCAACTATCTATAGCTAAAATATTACTCCCTCTGTCCCACAGGAATTTGCACACTTTCCTTATTTGGACGTCCCACACAAATTTGCACACTACTAAAAAAGGAAGCATTGATTTACGTGCACACTCACAAACCTTTACACATATTTACCCATATACCACTACTTTATATATAAAACTATTTTTTCTTAAAAAATGTGTCGTCCTGTAGGGTGCAAATTCCTACGGGACACGGAGGGAGTATAAATTAGTGTCACAATTTTTATCAATAAAAAAAATTATATTTTCTGTGTATATTAGGCAATAATAACCACCCTAAAAATGAAATACCTTATAAATAGATTAATCGGCTGGGCCACGGGTACCATCCGCCGTTCGATTTTTAACGCACACAATCGATTCGACCGGCAAACCCTAATTCACCGGATTACTTTTCATACGGTTGGCCATGGCGGGTATGGGCGACGGATACGTCGGCACGGCGCAGGACGCCGTTCGGATTCGGCGGCTGGAGAAGCAGAGAGAAGCTGAGCGCCGCAAAATTCAAGAGCTCAAGAGCAAAACTGCCGAAAGCCAAGGCCAGCCGGGTCTCCTCCAATTCGGCTCCAGCACCTCCGAGGTATGCATCATACTGTCATCGTCCGTAAGAACCCTATGGATATTCAATTTTAATCGGTTCGCTGTTAATGGTGTATATGAAATTCATCCGAAACACTGATAATGAAAACGTGAAAGGCTTTGAAGAACGTATGGGTAGCTTGGTAAGCAACATAACAAATCTTGAAACTTTTGAAATTGGTTAATGTTTGAAGGGTGCTTCAGCAGTGTGATATGTGTATTTGTTTGAAACAAATTGACATTGTTAGCACATTATGGTTGCTGCTAATTGATTGAACTTTGGTATTCGTTTGATGTTCAGATACTCGAGACTGCATTCAAGAAGGAAACTGTTGGTCTTGTCACTAGAGAACAATATGTCGAGAAGGTATGCTGTAGGTACTTATTTATTTAATTATTCAGTTGTGAATTAGTGGGTTTGTGTTGCAGAGAGTAAACATTAAGACCAAACTTGAAGAGGAAGAGAAGGAGAAGCTTCTAAAGTTGCAGCAAGAGTGAGTAAATGTTGTTGTCTGTTTGTTTTGGAGATCTTATTTTTACTTTATGTTATTACTAATATTGTCTTTTTTTCTTGCAGGGAGGAGGAGCTTCAGTTGCAGAAATTGAAGAAGCGGAAAATAAAGGCAGACCCTCGACTATCTTTTGCTGATGATTTTGAGAACGACAATGAAGAGGAAGATGAGGAAAAAGGTAAGCATTTCTTCCACTGTGTTCTATTATATGTGGTTGTAGCATTTCTAGCCTGGAAAATGATCTCATGCAGCTTATACAATTACAAGGCATTGCTTCTTCTAGAACTTGCAATACTATAGTGTGTATAATATATGTACCTGTTGTTATTTGTTACTCTGTCAAGTGATAACTTTCGGAAATTGTTAGTTTAATATAATTTTGTGGCGTCCAATGCATTTTTGACCCACTTTAACAAGACATGCTGCAGAAGATTTACCTAGCACATAAAATTCATTGATTTATCTACTAGTAACAATTTTATTTTTCCCCTAATACATTATTTTGTCTTTTGTCTCATGAAGATGAAGGTCCTGAGAGTCTGGACCGCCTAAAATTTGGACAATATGGAAAAGATCCTACAGTAGAAACCAGCTTTTTGCCTGATAGGTGGGGAATTTATCCCTTTCTCTTTGTATGCATGTATCACTCCTGCTTCCATTGATTTACCTATATATTTATATTCTTTATTTGAATCTCTGCCATGCTTTTCGATTCTTTACTTATCCATGGCCTTTGGAGTTTGAAGCATACTCTTACAGTGAGAGAGAGGCTGAGGAACAAGCTGAGCGTGAACGGTTGCGAAAACAGTGGCTTCGTGAGCAAGAACAGATTAAAAGTTAGTGTTTAAGTCTAACATACTGTATTAGTTTTCACACTATACAATTTTCTGATGTTAATGGTTTCTTTCTGTTGTATTTTCTAGATGAGCCTCTTGAAATCACTTACAGCTATTGGGATGGTACTGGCCATCGACGAGTGATTCAGGTATCATCAGTTTACCTTAATTTCATGACTCCTTTTGAGTTTTATATTTCTCTATGTATAGAAGCTATATGAGCTGTGTGACTCATTATGTTTACCAGGTACGCAAAGGTGATGCTATTGGGGAGTTCCTTCGTGCTGTTCAGCAGCAGCTTGCTCCCGAATTCCGAGAGGTTCGGACGACTTCAGTGGAGAATCTGCTTTATGTGAAAGAAGATCTCATTATTCCACATGTAAGACCTTGATGTTGAGAAACGTAAAGAAGTTTGGGGCGTTAATATATTGGTTCAAAAAAGTGATCATATTTACAAATTGGTTAAAATATTTGCATAGACATAATTTTTTTGCACATAAGTGCATCTTTTATTTGCACAGAATTAATTTGTAACTAGTGTCATTTTTTTAAACCATTTTGTAAGTTTCTCAAGAAGTTTTAAATTGTTGCCAAAATATCAAATTCATTACAAGTGAACATGAAATCTTAAATATGTTTCATTCTCGTTCATAAATCTTACTCTGTATTCATGTGGAAGTGTTTTTGTTCTCTCATTTTGCAGCAACATAGTTTCTATGAGCTGATTGTGAACAAGGCCAGAGGGAAAAGTGGACCGGTAATGTCTGTTTTCCAATCTCAAATCAATTGCATTTTTAAACATATTGCATTAATAGACACATATCCAAGTTCACAGTATAACTTGGGAGAGGTTATTGCACTGAGAAGTACATTTTTACATAACTGATATTTTTAAATCTGTATCATATGATCAGTATATAGAAGATTTTAAGTTACACCATGGCTAGTGTACTGCATACAGATGTCTACATTTGCTTCTTAACAAGATAATGATTCCTAGCCATTTTATGGACTTGTTTAATTAGTGTAGCAAAAATGAGAACAAGTTCCTGAATTCAATTTTAGGAAAAAATTGATCCTCAAGGCCTTACAATGTTATATATTACACCAAATTCTTTTAACCTTTCTCACATGTTTGGAATGCAATATGCAAGTATGTGTTTTCTAAAGGCCCTAGTATGGGTTTTCTGGGTTTCTTGCAGCTTTTTCACTTTGATGTACATGAGGATGTACGGACCACCGCGGATGCAACAATTGAGAAAGATGAGGTAAGAAGGGCCCCTAACCTACTCAATATTGGTTCATGTAAAAGGAGATGCAAATATATGCTCAAAAGTTTGATGATTTCTAAGTAGTTGCCTCCTATCTTCTTGAGAAACTGTCTCCTGCTTGTAGTCAAATGTGAAAAGGAGCAACTTTTTGAGTGGCATGCCTGCATCCCAGTTTTTCCATTCGGAATCTCATGCTGTTTTGTTTGTATGGAAGCAACATTAGTAATTAAATTTACTGCATCTTCTAGTTCATGGATTATCTTCCAGTTTTGAAAATGTGGATTATCTTCTTATGAACTGGCATTCTCAGTCCCTTTTCTGCACGTATTGCATTGTTTACTTTGTTTAATAGAATATATGTACATGTATGTGTGAATTTGCAAAGATTCTATGCACACTAATCTTGATCATTGATTTGTAATGCCGTAATTGGTGATTGAGTTGCATATTGATGATTGACTACCAACAAGTACTTGATATAATCAATTGAAATAAGCATGTCGTTTTTTCGACAGTCGCATGCTGGAAAAGTAGTAGAGAGACATTGGTATGAAAAGAACAAGCACATATTTCCAGCTTCAAGATGGGAGGTACTCTCTCTCTCTCTCTCTCTCACACACACACACACACACACACACATTCAAATATGCATGCACTCTTGTGCGATGCCAACTTGCCATTGAATAATTGTGTTATATTTATATATATTTTTTAAAATATAGCCTTTAATTTAACACAAATGAATGAAAAGGCAAAGCCACTCCTTTGATCCTAGAAAATTAGATTTTTTATATATCAATTATATGATGAATAGAGATGTGTTTTTTTTTGAAGAGGCGGCATTATATTAGTATATAGTGTATAGTGCATTTAAGTTTGTAATGTCACTTCACCTGTTGGGAGGTAGTAAAGAACTCCCAAATCTGCTCGCCTACCCTTATCAAGCCATATTAACGCTGCTCGTGATTATTTTTGCCTGTTAGGATTAGTTTTGTGTCTGAAAGAATAATTGAAGGTGCTTGGCAGCTGGTTGTGGTTTTGAATTGCTTGTGGGTGGTGAACTGCTTGTCTATTCTTTTAAGGATGTGTTTGTTTTAAAGGATAAAGTAATCTATCCCCACTAAGTAGGTATTTGGCAATCTTCAGTACTCTTTGATTATGTCATAGGGTGATTGTCTGCTCTTAGAACATTTGATTGGTCTGAAGCCTACAAGCTGGAAAAGACATTTTTCTAAAAGTTAAAAAGTATATTGCACCGAATAACATTAATTAGCTGCTACAAAGTGTGTTGGCGCATTGGTTAGCTTAGCTATTAACTATCAAGGGAAGTTACACTTAAAAAATTTGACGTGACTATGGTTGAGCGCTGCAATTTTACAAAGTAGTGTGCCTATTATGCTATTTTCCTGAATATGCTGGTTTGATGTGCAGATATACGATCCAACCAAGAAGTGGGAACGGTACACTATTCATGGAGATTAATAGTAGTACTAGGAGGATCAAAATGCTATTCCCTCTGGGCTTTTATTGTTGGTGTACTCTTTCAAATCTCCATGGTCAAACTCGTGTTAGGGAGTCGTAGAATTGGAAGCGTGTTTTCTGGTAGAAATAGAATTTTAGTGCGCTTTCTACCCCAACTTGAGTATTGTTTTCTTCTCATTGATGAAGGGGATTGTGAGACTATAATACGGTTATGGATGAATATTATTCTCCATGCGTAGTTGCATGTCTGGACCTATATTCCATGTCCTCATTTTGATATATGCAGCAGAATTTAACATAGGTGATTGATTATCCAAGTAGTGTTTCAAGGTATTGTACCGTACAGTGTATTAGAAAATGTGTTGTACAGTACAATATCTTAAAAGCGCTGCTCGACACTGTCCTACAAGCATAGACACAATTTGATTATCCAAGTCATCAGAGGTGAATAAAGTTATGAATGCTTCTCTCCAATATCTTGTGTATGCGAGCACTTCTTTAGGTAGAAACTTTTATGTTAAAAGATTCTATAAGCTTCCACTACAATGTCGCATTTTGGTGAAATTTGGTAAGTGAAAATTACAAAATTGACATTAATTACAAATTGGTTTTGTGCAGAAAAAAAATATGTTTATATTCATAAAAAAAGACATGCTTCTGTGGCAAATATTGTGAACCAATTTGTAAATAGTGATTTTTTTGAACTAATGTGTAAACCACCCATTTAGTAATGGTATGAAATTGAAATTATTATATAGATCATCCTATAAAATGAGATTAATATATTAAGATGTGTCATTTATTAATTGAAAATTATTATTTTTAAAATAGATAAATTTTAATAAAAAATAATTATATTTTTATTAAAAGTGATGATTATTATTTTTTAAATGTTGTCACGTTTTATTATAAATTTATACGGTAGTTTTTTAAAAGTAATAATATTTTGGTTAAAAATGATTATATATTTTTATAAAAAAGTATTGTACATTTTATTATAATTTTATCACTGTTTGTTTTTGTTAGTCTCACACAAGTTTTTTATATATTCATCAATATTGATATGATATATGCATTCGTTGATAGCATAATATTTTGTCATTGTGATCTTAATATATAAGTTTAAGAGAAAATTACATCTATAGATTTCTTTACTACTTCATTTATAAATTGGGACTCCACTGTTCCTTAATATTAATTAGGGCCACTTTTTTTCTTTTATGCCCTCAGAACATGTCCCATCAATCTGAAGTAGTCCCATCAATCTGAACACGTCCCATCAATGAGAAAGAATAGCTGGACACGTCTCATCGCTTTCCAATTTTAAAATTAAAAAAGGAGCATAGATGGAGCGTTCAAAATTAAGAAAGGGCAGAGACGGTGACATATCATCTGCGATTTGGGCATTGTAGGCGGCGATTTCACGCCGGCTTCAGTGGTGCGTCGGGCGGAGGATTAGAACAGGATTGCGGCGACGTGCGAGAATCCGACGACAGTAGCAGGTGGTTGCGCCGGGATTTTGGCGAAACAGAGATGTTTCAGTGGCCTGGAGTAGTGGCTTCCGACGTTGTTTCAGAGAGCGACGAGATGTGTTGGCTTCTGAGTGCGATTGGAGAGGTGGAGGCACGCCATAATTTCCGGCCGTAAGATACTAACAGTCAATAGGGTATCTAGAGAGATAAACAATTGAGCGTTCTACACTCTTCGTTTTGTTGGTTTCTAGACAGAGAAAGAGGCAGGAGAAATTTTCCCTTTTGCAAGCCCTAGATTTTAGGAAAGAGGATATGAAAATTTTTAATGGAGGATGATTCGTGTTTTCAGCCTTAAATTTTGGTTGTGCTATTCAATTTGTTTTTGTATTGGTGAGGGGTGGGATTTGACCGATTGAGGTTTTGTAGTGAAAATGGAGGTTGACGGCGGCGGTGGAGGAGGAAGTGGCAGTGGAGGAGAAGGGGGAGGTGGTGGAAGTGTGGAGATGGAGAAGAAGAACTCCTCGGAAGGAGAGACCAAGGTGAAGCGCAAAATGAAGACTCCTTCACAGTTGGAAGTTTTTGAAAAAACTTATGCTAGTGAGATCAGTAGTACACAAACATGATCGGCAATAGTACACAGACATGAACAACAGTACACGAGCAAGCAGTATACAAGCACACAAAAGGTACACAGACATAAACAACAGTACACAAATGCAAACAATGGCACACTGGCCGTTGCTTCGTAACCTTTCGTCTTCTTCTTCACCGCTGCTCAGTGATCGTTCTCTCTCCAATTTTGTTTCAAAAATAGTTTGCGTGTATCAAAATAGCTTTCTTGGTTATGTCAATGAAAAGTTGCTTTTACATCCCATCAATCTACAGTATGGTGCCTTTTTCTACAGTAGTCTGACACAAGGGGTAGCCTATAATCCCCTACGTGCTTTTAGTTTGTTTCCTATTTTGGCTCCTCGTATTATTATAAAAGTGAAAAGTTCATAATTGTATTATAGTTACATAAATGGGCCTGGGTAGTAAGTGACCCTAAGTTTAATAATATTAATAAATATATATAATAATTTTAATTTATAATACGAATAAATTTTGCAGGAGATGTGTAATATTTTGTATCTTTCGAGATAAACAATAGTATCATTACATATGCAAAATTGTTTATATTTTACGTGGAGAGAATAACTAACTATTATCAAATTTGATGGATGACTCAATTTTTATAAAATGAGGAACTTTAATGAAGATATCAAGTTAGTATACACATATCATCAGCTCTTACTTTCTAATCAAATTTGGTTTGGTTACGAAGCGATTTGGTAATTAAATCTTGATGTATAAATTAACAATAATTCAGTAGTCAACTCATTAATAATATTCTACATTAGACACCAACTTTTAAACTCTCATTTTAGTATTTTAAAGTGTTCATAAAGTTTGGAATTAAGATTTGTAAACATGTTAGATCTGAAGAACAAAAAAATAAAAAAATTGGAAAAGTTGTTTCAAAAATGAGATATTAGGAGACTTTAAAAAAACAAAAAAAAAAGTAATTGCTCGTAAAAGAACTGCTATTAGTTTGCAGGGTTTTTTGTCAGTGTGATTTGTTGTATTAGTGGAGTTCAAAACAAATGATATTTTATCCATCTTGAAAAATAATATTCCGAAAATAATAATTTTGAAATCTACACATTTAAAATAAAATACACATTTCTTGTACTACTATCGTATAACGAAAATAAAAAATAATTTGGAAATAGTTTCATTTTATGACATGATCTGATTTTCCGGTTTTGCCCCTGAAGTCCACGCGTTAATAAGGCATTTCTCTCATCACGGTCCTAACGCACACAATTCCCCAATTTCACTCATCTTTTGTGCAAGCAATAATTAAGAGAAGCAGCAAAAGAAAATGACAATTAGGGTTTTTTATATCCTCGCACTCCTCCTCCTCTCATCATCTCTCCTGCAAGGTAAGAATTCCGGATCTATCTATTTCATTTTGAAAAATTCTTTTGTTTCCGGAATTTGCTGGATTTTGTTTTGGAAAGAATTTGAAAAGTAATGGCTGACGCCTCTGTGCATGCACATGCACCAATAAATTGGACTTGTTTCGTGAATTTTGCAGTTTTTTGATTCTGTAGCTTGCATTAGAATCTGCTCGTAATGCTTTTCAATCAGATCGGGGTTCTTTCTCATTTTAATTGTGTTTAGATCACTGTGTTGATTTTATCAATTTAGCTCTTCTAATTGAAGCGTTTATGCATTTTGTACGATTTTGTGGATCTGAGTGGGTGTCAGCTCTGGAGTTGATGCGTTTAAGCATTTTGATTTTGAAATGAATGCTGATGTTACCTTGGCCTTCAATTTTTTTTAATTTCCAATTATTTCTGAAGTCAACGGGATTCACCGTCTGGTAATTAGCTTATCTAATACCGGATAGAGAGGGGATGCTGACAGTTTGTAGACTTTGCTATTGTTATCAGTCGTATTATGTAATGTGGAGTTCCTTAAGGATTCCAAATTGATGCACAAATTGTAGATATTTGCTGAACTTAAATTTCAGCTTCTGAATCCATATTAATTTATTTTGCTTCATAGTTGCAAGATGTGAGCCAGACCCTGATGCAGAGGTTGCTGAGACCGAGGAGGTCGGAGATCTGGGAATTGTTGGTGAGGATGCCCAAGATTTTGGTAGTGGGAGCTTTAATCCATCTCCAGACGTGGAAACAGTTTGTGTGTTTCCTAAAAACACCAAAAAATGTTAGTCATTTTAGTTGGAATTTGACTACTATTAATTACTTATACCTCTTTATCAGCTGAGTATTCTGGTTTCTCTATCATATATTATTAACTTGCATCTCTAAATTTCTCTTTTCGTTTTGCAGTTGTAGTTGCCGGTGAAGATGCTGAACTTCTAGTTGGGATAAAAAATGACGGTAATGCTTTTTTAAATGGCTGTTCTTTGTTATTTTTCTATCTATTGATAAGTCCTTTAGTTTAATGTTTTTTGGTAACAACCTTGGGTTTTATTTCTTATTTTATCAAAATTTTCTGATTGAATGTTTTTTTTTACCATATCCTCTGTATTCTCTTAAGCACCCATCCCCTCCCCCAACCCACCCGCCCCCCAAAAAAAAACACACCAAAATGGGTTAAAAGTATGTATTTGTTGTGTCCGGATTCTTAACCATGTAGATACCTGAATTTGCACTTATTATTTCTAATGTTACCTCAGGGAAATCAAGTATTAATGTCATTGCCATTGAGGCCAGTGTGCATCTCCCTTTTGATCATCGCTACTTGCTGCAGAACCTTTCTGCCATGGTATTTCATGTTTCCTCCTTTGCATGATGTTCTCTTCCTTTAACAGTTGGCCTTCAGAGAATTTCCCTTGTAGATGTGTAGTCTGTCTGGTTAGTGGTAACCAATACTCAGAAGCACTGGTGGAGTGGCTAGACTATGATTATGTATTTATGTTGTGAACTATCATAAACATCACTTACAGTGCTTACTTTCGAACATGGGTTATGGCTAATGTTCATGACACTGGAGAACATTTTTGCCTGATTGAAAAAAATCAAAAAATTCTCTTGAATTTATTAAATTTTAATTGATAGCCTATATGTCTTTAATAGGTGGTTCATTAACACTAACAATTTGCAGTATGATCTGCATAAATCTTATATAATCTGGATATTGACTTAAATCATGCATGTTATGGATGAGTTGTCTAATTTTTTGCTATATGCTTATAGTGGTTATGTTGCATGATGAGGGTGTGGATGTTCAGCTTGATGATTGATCAGTTGGGTAAATATTGGATATATCACTGTAAGCCTTTAATGGGTTCTAGATGTCTTGGAAGTGTTATACTGATGGATGTTGCGCACATGTGGCATTTTGCACTTGTCTGTTGTAAATTGTACTATACCGCCAATTCTTCTACTTTAATGTGCTATCTACGTAGATATGTGATGTTGATTGGTTGTTTTGGCAAAACTAGCCCTTAATCAGCCTCGTTCATCCTTTTCTAATAGAAGCGACACTGATCCTTGTTTTTGCTGTTGGCCATGATTGTACCAATATTTGTCTTCAGATGTTGACCAAAATTTGCTTTGTAACTTAGAGATATAGCCAATAACCTATTCTCTCTTTTTGGTTGTCTTTGTTATTGATTTGATTTTTTTGATGCACTAGACTTTCAACAATGCATCGGTTCCCCCATCAGCTCAAGCAGCTTTCCCTTACATATTTGGCGTGAGCAAGTTCTTGCAAGTAAGCTTGTAGAATATTTTTGAGTAAACCTTTATATTTACTCTTGCTTTTAGGAATTAGGACTAGTCTCATTTTTTTCTTTCAGTCTGGTGCATATGATCTTGTCGGGACAATTCTGTATGAGATCGACCAGAATCCATTCCAGAATACCTTTTACAATGGGACAATTGAAGTTACTGAGGCTGGCGGCTTGCTCAGTGTCGAATCAGTGTTCTTGTTTTGCCTTGGAGTAACCCTTCTTATTCTTCTTGGATTATGGATACGTAGCCAGTTTCAGCATTTATCCAAGGTAAAGATGGCTTTTCTTTTGCTTGAGCATTTTCTTAATTATGTTCAGAAAACACGCAAAGTTGTGCACGGTATAGTCGATGAAGGATAGAGTATATGTAACATAGGAGCTGCCAAAGCCCGTTCTGCATTATTTATGATCATACAATCACGTGACCTGCAATATATGTGGAAAATAACTTTAAAATACTAGTTGAAAGATTATGTTATTATGCATTTGGGCTCTTGTATATGACTGAAATATTTGGAGTCTATGTGACCTGTTAGCTTTGACCTTATTGAGTTCCTGAAACTGAGCACCTCTTGTGTATTTGTTTTGTTATGCCTTCTTTGTCTTTGATTTGAAGGGGGGTGGGAATTAGTGAATGACATGTACAAGTTAATTTTAGTTTGGAGAGGGGGAATTGATGAATGTCTTATACAAGTTAATTTTAGTTTGGCTTCCGCTGCCTTTGTTGTAAATCATGTATCATACTGTTAATAGGAGATGATTGAATAGCCTGTCATTCTGTTTAACAGGCCCAGGATTATTGTGTAAGGAAAAGGAAAAAAGAAGTAATGCGTGTAATTATATTGATGACATAATCAATTTTAACTAGTCACTTTGCAATTGTTGGTACTATGTGCTAATGATTGAACTATACTGCTTCTTCATCTGTACTTTTATGAAGCAGTATTTTAACCGTTTCTTGTGGTGATCAGAAAACCAAGAGGGCACCAAAGGTGGAAGTTGGAACTAGGACGACTGATGCCTCAATTGATGAGTGGTTGGAGGTTAGTATGGCAAATCAAAACATTCTCAGTTCGTGCATTTATTTGTACATGTTACATCTGTACCACACTAGAGGCCATTACATTGAGACTAAGATGAATGCACGATAGCTAACATTTGTCCATACGTTCAGGGAACTGCATATGCTCAATCTGCTTCAAGCAAGTCAAAGAAGAAGAAGTAAATGCTCGAGTGCAACCAGGCCACTGTAAGTTGCAATTTGCATATACTGGGGCAGATGAACTGTGTAACAAAACCTAGGGACTCAAATATCTGAGGAAAGCTAAAGGTGAAGTAGCTTTTTTGAAGAAATTACTATGGAACTACTTACGTCACTGTTGTAGCATGAGGATGAACTTTGCAATTTTCTTTTTCTTTGGGCCACTTTACCAATTGAGAGTTAACTCAAAGAAGCTGACAGTTTTGTAAACTATGAGTTAGATTATGATATTTTTCGTCAATGAAGCTTCCGTCACTTTTCAGCATACGGCCATTTTTTTGTTTTTTAGCTTTCTAGTGAATATGGCTAGATTAGTAGTTATTTTGTGGGTGTATAATTGTATTTTCCATCTTTGCTAAATTAGGTTAGCGTTGGACATTTTTGTTATGTTTGTGGCGGGTAGGGAAAATGAAAGTACACTGAGTCCAAATAGTGCGAGCGACCCTACATCGGTTAATCAACTGAAAGAAGGAATAGGAATGCTTTGTTAAAACACCTCATAAGTGGAGATAACATTCTTAGGGCGAACATTTACATGCCATGCATTGTCTGTTTTAGGATTTCTTTACCTGCTTTATTCTGAGCAAGTGTTTTTTGGTTTGGGAGTTCTATCCGTGGTAAACTACATTAGATGTATTTGCACATATGTTAGGGGCCCCGGTTTTCAATTTCTCATCGGAAATGATGGTATGAGTCTGAATAGTGAATTGCAGGGAGGGAATTTTGGAATAAGTGAGGATAAAAAATGGCTATTGAAAAACAATTGAAGAGGGCCGGTGAGTGGTTAAGGTTGATGATTATGGAAAATGGAGGTTTTTATCCATTAAGTTTTGTTGATTTTGTTTTTAACGTTAAATTAAGGGACAAACTCTTTTTTAGCCTTTTTTTAAGGTACAAACTCTTTTTTGTCCACAAATTTATAAAAATTCTTTTTTGGCTTTTTAAAAAAATAAGTGACCAATATACCTTTAATTCTCATTTTTTTTAAATTTCTCTTTTCACCCCTAATCTTTTTCCTATTTCGTTTCTTACGCCAAATTAAAATAAGTGAGTAATATATCTTTAATTATAGTATTTTTTGACGGAGTTGGGTCTAATTGATTTTTTACGTTATTTTAATCTGGAAAAATTTAAAAATAACATGATTACGAATAATATTATCTTTATTAATTTTTAAGGATTAAATAAGTAATCTTGAAAGGTCGGAAACTGGTATAATTTTTTTTAGAAATAACATATTTAGTAGTTTTTTTTTGTAACGGAGTTTAATATGAACTACTTCTTAGATTATTTTTATCTAAAAAATACTATGCATATGTAAAAATTTTGATTGACGTTATTTTTTTTATTTTTACTAGTAACTAGTATTTTGAAAAGTCGGATATTTATCTAAATTTATTAAAAATATC
>JAPKLY010000029.1:1026680-1036992 GCA_026898435.1 Prunella vulgaris
ACTTTTTAGGTTATTTTTACCTAAAAAATAATATGCATATATAAAATTTTAATTGAAGTTATCTTTTTAATTTTTACTAGTATAATTTAAATTACGACCAAACTTCAGGATATTTGTATGATTCTTTCAATATTATATATAGGCTTAATTGCAATTTAAAATTATGAGCTTTTTTAAAATTGTATTTTAATTTAAACTTTTGAATCTTGTTAAAAAAAATCTTAAGTTTACTCTTTTTTGCAATTAAGACTTACTGACAGATCTACTTTTGCCCATTAAAATTTAAATTACATGGTAAAATAAATTTTAATTGCAATTTTAATTGCGATTTTTTTTAAATTGCCTTTTAAGCTAAACTTTTGGATCTTATTAAAAAAAATCAATTAATTTATTTTTTTGCGATTAAAGATTAGTGATATATTTGTCTCTCCATGATGCTTATGTGACGTCTACGGGTGTGACAACGACCCACAATAAATATTAAATTATAAAACTCACAAGATTTTCAAATAACTAATTCAGCAAACAAATAAAATAAGAATAATCCTTATAAAAATGGTGTTAACTGAAATTGAACAACGACATTAGAAAATTATTTAGAATTTAAATTTTCAATTTAAAATTTTATCACCCCGTAATTTAATTTTTATTATGGATCATTGTCACACCCGTAGACGCTACATAAACAGTGCATAGACAAATGTATTTATAACCCTTAATCCAAAAAAATAAATTGAAGTATTTTATATTAAAATTCAAAAGTTTAGTTTAAATGCAATTTTAGAAAAGATTGTGATTTAAATTGTAATTGAACTTTTATCATGTAATTTAAGTTTTTATGGATAAATATTATGTAGGCGACACATAAGTTTCGGTCAGATCTAGGATTTGCCCGTAAATTTTAATTGCAAGAAAAAGTAAACTTAATTTTTTTTTTTAACAAGATTAAAAATTTTAACTTAAAATCCAAAATTTTAGAAAAGATAGTAATTTAAATTGCAGTTAAGCCTTATAAATATTAAAATATTGTGTTTATGTTAAAGAACTTTCAAAATTAAGTAGATCATCAATGCACTATTTGTATTGAGCACCTGCACACAATAGTGAAGCGTGTGTGATAATACTTTTAAATAAAATGTTATATAATAGAATAATTGAAAAATAACATTTAGTTAGACTAAAATTTTAAAATGTAGCGTAATATTAATTTCAATTAAAGGCCGGTGAGTATATGAATTTAAGATCCACCAAGGGATTTGCATAACTTCAAAATTTATGAAATTTTTTTATGTGATATCGTCTAATGACATGAGACAATACAAATTAATACTCTTTTCTGATTAAAATGATAATAAATTATATTCAAATTATACTTACATTTAATAATTTTATATCATGAAATGGTTTCAGACAAAGACAAATTAAATTTATGTATAATAATATCTACACGTATATATAAATGCATAAATGTAGATAGATGCTATAAAAAGTGGAAGTAATGCGTGTCGCACTTGTAACCTATTGACTATCCCGTCAAGGAAATGTTTTTCCAGTTTTTATATATTCCTTGAAATTTTAATCTATTTTAAAAAGTGATTTCTCTACCATGATTTCAAATTAAATGAGATTTTTGGAGGCATCACTTGCGGTGATTAATCAGCTATATATCACATCAATAAATACTTTTTCCTGAAAATTAAGAAATAGAAAAAGGAAGAGAGTATCATAATGGATTCAACTGCCTCACCAAATCACGGTTGAAAGAAGGTCCCTCATAATTGCGTTTACAACTAGAACCAAGTTTATTAGATATTTTAAGCTTCCTAAAGGGATTGATGGAGAGATGTTCCTACACATCTTTCTTTTTCTTTTTATTCTTCTTATATTATTGTCCCTCCGATCCTATTTTAAAGTTTCAAATATTTGATCAAGTGTATAAAAATATCTATCAGGTGTATCAAATATTGAGACCAATAAAATCTATAACAATTACAACATGATATCATTAACCCTGATTTTGTACACAATGATGAGATTTTTGATACTCCTTATTAAATATTTGATATTTTAAAACTAGTTCATGATAAATATATCATTAACCATTTTCATACCAAACTTTGCTAATTTGATGTAGTATTCATATTAGACAAACACTTATATACAAATTTCTACGGATCTAAGATCCGTAGAAATATCAATTTTTGAAAATTCGCGGGTCTAAACCGGGTCAGGTCGAATTTGAGTATTTTTTTCCAAAATTCGCGCAGCTTGTGACTTTCGCTCCCAGACATGTTACAGTTGGGGCAAATACATGTTACTTTAAGGCAAAACGTGTGTTACAATCAGATTAAATGTTGTTTTCTACACATATTCATTTATTTTTGTAGAAGTAAATATTTTTCATGCAATGTAACACATGTATATGTTACATTGTATGTGTAACACATATTTATTTCTAATAAAAATACATTTTATCCTATAGAAACACATATATGCTCATATAATAACACAAATTGAGGAACAAATATGTGTTACAATTAGAGTAAATATGTATTACTGCAAATTTATGTTACAATTGGAGTAAATTTGTGTTACTGCAAATGTGTGTTACATCTAGCGTAAATGTGTGCTACAATTAGAGTAAATGTGTGTTACTGCAAATGTATGTTACAATTAGAGTAAATGTGTGTTACTGCAAATATGTGTTACAATTAGAGTAAATGTGTGTTACTGCAAGATCAAATGTGTGTTACTGTATGCACAAACATTTATTTATCCTTATAAAAATATATATTATATTTTACATAACATATATAAGGTATTAAATGATGTATTAAGTACATGAATAACATATTATTAACATAAATCAACAAATAAAATAAAAAATAAATTAAGTAACACATATTTATACTTGCAGAAATACATATTTTCTTTATAGATACTTGAAAAGTACAAAAAATTATTTTTTTAAGAATTAGTAACACAGATTTTGCCTAATTGTAACACGTCTTTGCCCAAATTGTAACATACCTGAGAGCGAAAAAACCTGGAACTACAAGTTGCGCGAATTTTGGAAAAAAATGTTCAATCTGACCCGACCCGGTTTAGATCCGCGAATTTTTATAAAATGAATATTTTTACGGTAGAAATTTGTACACAAGTGTTGCTCTTCATATTATATACTCATACGTTAAAAAGTACAACTCATTTTAATTGGTTGAAAAAGTCAATGAATTTTTTTTTATTAATATGTTTACTAAACGCAAATATGAAGAAGATTTGGGATGGAAAGAGTACATATACAATGTTTTAGTCTCTTATATATTGTGCAATTCAAGTGTATTTTGAAAAAGTCACCCTTATTATTATTATTGAAAAGATATTCCGATTATATTCAATTATAAATATATTTGAATTGCACAGTACAACTAATGTACACAAGATTTAATGAGTGTTTGCAAATTATACTAACAGTCTAAATTTACTTTTAAAAAGTAAAAGTTGTGAAGAGACAACTTTAAAACTCTATGCTTGAATTGTATTTGCAAACATCCTCTTACTCATTTAGAATAATACTCCATCCGTCCCAAAACTACTTTCACACTTTCCTTATTTGGACGTCCCAACTCTTCTTTCACACACCAAAAAAAGAAACTTTTCTCTCTCACAAAAGTCAACAAAATACACTTTTTCTTATTTTATTATTTAACTTTACACTCATATATTTACTTTTCCTTGGTTCGCGTGCCCGGAACTACTATGAAAGTAATTCCGGGACAGAGGTAGTATATATTATGGTTCGATTTTAATGCAAATTATATGCATATTTTACTGATTATACATTAATTTTGTTGAGTTGCATTGGGGAAGGAATAGGTTTAAAAAATTCCGCAGGTCATAAAAATATTACTTGTATATTATAAAAGTGTTAAATGCTTGTTAATATAGTATTACACTAACAACAATATTGTATGAATAACAATCTAACAATACATATCCTATGTTGATGAATGTGATACTATATGTTTAACAAGTAATATTATTTGGATAAACAAATAATAATGGGCGATTTTTCTACCTCGCGGGATTTTTCTTTCCTATGTATCAGATATACTTCACAATGCAACATTACATACAAATTTTGGTGACGTTTCTATTTAAAATTTCCAAAAATTTATGGGAGACGATATACAAAACGTGATGATTTTACAATGACAAATGTATTTGTATGAATTATCATTGTCATGTGTATACACTATCACTGTTATGCATATACATTATCACAGTTAAAAAATTAAGTATATTTTTATAACAGTTACAGTATATAAGAATAACAGTGATAGTGATTACACATAACAATAATACGAGTTAATGTGAACTCGTGAACTCGAGTTTATAAGAGACCCATTCTTTTACATGTTTTTGTGATACATAAATTTACGAATTTCACAAAAATATTGCGTGTCATGTACTCCCATTGTCCCACAGGAATTTGTACACTTTCCTTATTTGGACGTCTCACACAAATTTGCACATTATGTGCACACTCACAAACTTATACACATATTTACTCATATACCACTACTTTTTATATAAAATATATTTTCCTTAAAAAATGTGTCGTTTCGTAGGATGCAAATTACTAGGAGGGGGAGGGGGTATAAAATTGGCTTATATACGCGAGGCTTCTTAAAGTTTGTCCTTAGAAAGATATGGTGACAACCACACCACACATGACAACAAATCATACCGACTAGAGAAGTTATTGTGAAGACAATTAAGCGCCTTCATTGTAGTTCAGATAAGAGGGTCGACAAAATTATTAAGGACAGTGATATTAATATAGTAGACCAAGATCTTATGATTGGCAAGTATTTCTCTACACTAAAATGTTAAATCTTCACAAATACAAAAATGATTAATTACAGATTTCTCTTATAAATTTGTCTCAGTTTACAAAAGTTTTCCTTTCTAAATTTGCAAATTAAAAAATTCCTCTGAATAATTTCTTGTTTTGTGAATTACACACATATAAATAATACTAATACCAATCAAAATAAAGAAACAGAAATTCTATTTTAATGAAATTATTTTTGGAAGAGAGTAAGGAGTTTGATTATGTGAGTAATATATGTCAATATCTGTTATCAAATAAAGACAGCTGTGTGTGTGTGAGAGAGAGAGAGTTATGCTGCTGTCGGATATGGGTATGATTTTTTCTTTTTTTCATATTGTTCAGGTTTAATTATTCAAGCAAAAAGAGTTTAATTTATTATTCATTTTAAATGATATTTTGTTTATATTAATTTTTTGACAGGATATTTTGTTAACCCTTAAAAACAAGTTACAATTAATGAACATATTAATTATAAAAGAGTGTGACTCCTGTGCACTTGGATGCATGGTATGCACCCTATAATTTTGACTATTTCCAAATCAATTTTTCTTCCGCCAAACAATTTCATCACCATCCTCTAGACCTCACAGCAACGTTCGAGAAGCAACCGTCTCTTGGTGGCTCATACATATTCACCAACATTGATGTCACAGCCTGCAAAGTAATTACATTTTTGCCAAAAAAAATTCTGTCTGGTCAATTTCTTTCGAATTAGTTTTGCAACTTTTATTAAATGCTACTAATAATTTACGATAAAACTTCAGCAACATTATAACCTGGGGTTAATGTTAATTCTACATCATACTGGTATCTCCAAAAATAATGAATAATCGTGTTAGATTTACAAGGCATATAATTTCTTCTGCTTGTTCAAGTGAAGGAACAACAATATTATGATACCCAAACAATAATTTATAATACCTAAAGAATAATTTATAATATCCAATGAACAATTTATAAATAAATAATTGATAAATGAATAAACTCAAAGAATAATTTATAATACCTAAAGAACAATTTATAATGCTCAAAGAACAATATATAATACTCAATTAATAGTTTATAATATCCAGCGAATAATTTATATATAAATAATTAATAAAATATATAATACTCAAATAATAATTTATAATATCCAAATAATAATTTATAAATGAAAATTTAATAAATAAATCGAGTAATACTCAAAGAACAATTTATAATACTCAAAGAACATCTTATAATACCCAAAGAACAATTTATAATACCCATAGAACAATTACTTAATTTTCCCATGAATTATTTGGATCTTCTTTTTAGTTTAATTATTTATTTTTTCTTGGGGTATTGTGAGTTGGTCTTGGGGTATTATAAATTATTTTTGGGGTATTGTGACTTGTTCTTGGTGTATTTACTTATATTTGTTTTTGGGGTATTGTGATTTGTTCTTGGGGTATTGTTGTTTGTTCTTCGGATATTGAGAATTGTTCTTGGGGTATTGTGAGTTGGTCTTGGAGTATTATAAATTATTCTTGGTGTATTGACTTATATTTGTTCTTGGGGTATTGTGATTTATTCTTCGGGTATTGTTATTTGTTCTTCGGGTATTGAGAATTATTCTTGGGATATTTACTTAGACTTGTTCTTGGAGTATTGTAAGTTGGTCTTGGGGTATTTACTTACAATTATTATTGGGGTATTGTGACTTGTTCTTGGAGTATTATAAATTGTTCATGGGGTATTGTATGTTGTTATTGTGGTATTTTTGTATATAGTTGTTCTTGGGGTATTGTGAATTGTTCTTGGGGTATTATAATTTGTTCTTGGGGTATAATAATTTGTTCTTTGGGTGTTATAAATTTATAAAATCCAAAATTTAATTTATAGAGAGAAAATCCTTTTTGCTTATTAGAGCAAATCCGGTGACAATTATAGATCTTCAAAAAAGGAATCTAACCAATGAATTCCTCCAAGCGCGCCTCAATCAGATCCATAATTACTCTTGCTTGTGCAGGAGTAACTAGAAAACTAAAAATTGCAATGCATTTGTCAACTAAGAACCACCAGAAGTCCATGCAAGCCGGGCTGACATTAACCAATCACATACCTCCCTCGAAAGGGCCTGAAATCAAACACCCAGTTAGGGATAGAGTCGAGAATGACATTAAAATTGTGTTAACAGCTGTGTAAATCAATGTCACAGCTCTGGCTATCATAAAAAATGTGACAATTAATTATATTTTATTTTTATTCTTTTATTCATTATCAATACCCCAAGAACAATAATTAATACCCTAAGAACAATTTAGTTATACCCCAAGAACAACTTCTTAATACCCAAAGAACAAATGTTTGCAATACTCCAAAAACAACTTGATATACCAAAAAACACACAGTGCGGTGTGTAGTGCGTGTTTCTGAAAAAAACAAATTAAATTTAAAATTGTAGTAAAATCCAAGTGCATACTATGCACTTGCATGCACGGGAGAATTTGTGATTATAAAAAATATAGGGTGCAATTGGTTCATACATCAAATTATTTGAAGTGTATGAATTGTTTCATGAAAGAATATCAATAACTAAATTCGTGTGATGTACAACCATAATTTCATAATTAATTTGTATTAAAGTTTATTTATTTTTATATGTGAGAGTATATATAAGTCTTCCTATTAAAATATATTTTATTCAATGCATATTATATAGGTGAATTTATTTGTTTGAAGATGTTTTGAAACAATATACCTCAAGTTTGATCATATTACTATGTTTGACTTTATATATATGGGTCCATAACATATTGGTCTAATTGCATATTGAATTTTGCAATTTGGTTCTAGCCTTTTTAAAAATTACATTTTGGTTCAAAAATAGAGTTTAGGTAGTCTTTTATAGCCTGCAGGCTGCAGTGATTTGACAGATTTCAGCTGACACTTTTCTGTGGGTCCCACCCAAATTTGCACAGCCGCAACAAGCACAGACCAACATGCACAACCCAAAATGCACAGATTCTTAATATGCATAGATTCGTTAGACGCACAGGCCAAAATGCACATATTTTAGAAGCACGTGTTTTTTGATGCACAATACCAATATGCATAGGTTTTTTAGATTTATAGATTTTTTTAGATGCCTAGGTTTTGAGAAGGCACAGGTTTTACAAAAATTCATATACATTCAAAATGCACAGATTTGAAAATACACGTTTGAAAATTCAAAATTTGAATATAAATAAAATTCAAATTTACATATCCATAAATTTTTTAATCTAAAACTACATGTTTCTAAACTCTACAAAAAAAAATAAAAAATTACATAAACATGTACATCTTCATCTTCAATTAACAGTATAAAAAAGATACAAATTAATGACCTGCAAAAAAAAAAACACATTATAAAAATAATATCTTAATAGCCTTACAATGAACATCATAACAAGAAAAGGAAGAAATATATTCTCACACACACACACACACAACACTCACAGACACAACACACAACACTCACGCATCTCCCCTAAAACTGAGTATCACACACAACATTTGCACACTAAAAATCGCCAGAAAATACCAAAAACCCAGCACGCCCACACACATCTCCAGAAAAATATCAAACAAAAAACTCAAGTAATTGAACATGTCTAAAATCGATCCCCTCTATTTTTAAAACTCAAATCGAATCCCTAATTGAATATTTCTAAAATAGGAAAACTGAAACTCAGAAAAGTAAAAGAAAATCACAAACCTGTAAAAAAATAGAGATAAACTACCAGATCTAGTGGCTTTACCATTGAGTCTTCGTCGATAGTTCTCCGTCGGCGCTAGATCGACGCACGAGAGACGTCGGCGACATCAGCACATTCACCATCGATTCTTCATCGTTCCATCGTCGCCCGATTCTCCCAATTTGTTGTCGTCGCCCTCGTCTCCGGATTTCCTAACCGCCTTCACCATCATCGAGTTAATGCCCACGTCGGTAAAAAGAGAGAGAGAGAGAGAGAGAGAGAGAGAGAGAGAGAGAGAGAGAGGCACGAAGGAGAGAGGAGTGAGAAGCAGAATGAAAGAGAGAGAGATATATATCATTTTGATTTTCAAAATTAAAGAGAGTGATAAGTGGCGGTGAGTACGATGCTGTATAATGTTGTGGGCCCCATCTTTGAACTATTTTGTATTTTTCGTAGGATTAATATGCATTTTAAAAAAGGTGTGATACTAAAATGTAGATAGTAGAAAAATATCGAACTAATATGTAATAATCTTTCTCTCTCTATATATATATATAACATTATATTATACATTATACGACTCTCCTTAATACCGGAACCCCAACTTCAAGTAATTGTGTTGTATAATGGTAAGACTCTACTAAACGATTTTAATTTTATAATATTTTTTACTTGATTCTAATAATTTTTTTTTAAAATCTATTTTTAACGAACTATATATTAAATTATTTGCTTTCTAAAATAAATTCAATACATATATTACACTTAATTTTTTTTAATCTTAAATATATATTTTATGATTGCGTCTTGGTTGCACTTAGGTGCATCTCATACGTTCTTAATTGATCCTCAATTTTAAAATAATTTTGACTAGTCCATATTTAAAATTGGACAAGTAAAATTAAAATTAAAATTGGATCTAATCTCAAGTGCATACTATGCACCTAGGCGCATCCAAGATTTTGTGATTTTTTATTATTTTAAAAGTAATTATTTATTAATTTTAATTTTACGAATGAAATTTGAATATTTTTACTTAGATTATGTAAGTTATGTCAAAATAAGATCATTATATGAATTTAAGTACATAATTCAAAATTATATATGATTGATTAAATATTTTAATATACTTATATACATAATAATCTTTTCATATTAAAAAAAATTAATAATAAAAGAACTTTAATAAAATTAATAGGTGGACTGATAAAATAAATTCAATTTATATTTTCTGTAGTGGATAAAGTAATATTTTATTCATCAGATATACTTATTCTATCAATATTTATATTTTATTTAATTTAAATACTATCTATTATAGTTTATTATATATATAATTTTATAATTAAAATTTAATATTGAGAGGATCAATAGTATATATATATCTTAATATTATATAAAGACGAGGTTATGAAATCAATCAGAGTGCTCGATTTTGAATTTCCTCTATTCTCATTTAATGTGAATACAAAAATTTTGAAATCCAAAATTTTGATTAGTTTATTAAATTTGTTTTTTTATAATATAAAGATAAAGATATTCGTCAATTAATAGTGAAAGACTCCCGTGTCACATACGATATAAACGATAATATGTAATATTTGAATAGTATAGGTCGATATTAATTCTTAATACCAGAGTTAATGAGAATAGAGGAATTTCGAAATCGAGCATTCTGGTTGATTTCATAACTTCGTCTTTATATGATATT
>JAPKLY010000029.1:1037092-1050208 GCA_026898435.1 Prunella vulgaris
TTTTGAATGTAATACTATATAGATCATTAAGTAATATTAGGTAAACAAATAATATTATCGACTAAAAAATGTTAATGACCCCACAAGTTTTAACTTATCTAATTTTTTACCAATGACATGAAATTTGAGCAATTTTTTTCCCAAGGGTAGGTCTCCCATGCAATATTGCACGGTGCAATATATGCTAAAAAAGGAAGTTTTTGAAAATTCGCGGGTCACACTTGGAAATTGGGTCATCATCCCAAATTCACGGATCAATATGAAACAGAAAAAGCCCACAGCTCTAAAACCTTTCTTTACAAAGATCAAATCAACGCCGCATTCATATTCAATTAAATTCGGCGATCGCCATGAAAACACATTAATATTCAATTACAACGAAGAGAGACGAAGATGCTATAATTATTTTGTGTTATTCTGTTCTTGTGTTACTGTATTGATCTTATTATGATACTACATGCATAAGTTTTTTATACTGCATGCATAATATTTTCATACTGCATAATATGTATTACTATATGTTCAAATTTTGTATACTACAAGATATCATTTATAATACTATATACAGAAAACACATTCCACTAGTATACTACATTAATTACTTCACACTACTGCATGCATAAGATTGTCATACTACAAGAAATATATTGTACTACTATAAGAAGTGTATTATGTTACTACATACAAAAAACAAATTCTACTACCTCTACACCATGTTATTATACTACATTACTTATTTCATGCTACTACATACATGCAAAATTTTATGATACTACATCATAACTTTTTTGTTACTGTATTTCAAACAGAGCAGAACACAAACAAAAACCCTAAGAAACTACAAATCACTTAAAAAACATTGATCTACACTACGAAACACAAAAGTATATTCACACGAACAAATCAAATGCAGCAACAGTCAATAAAATCAACAAATCAAGGAAGTTTCGTATAAGAAAGATGTAATGAGATGGAAAATCGCAAACCAGAGAAGTTTCGTATGAGAAAAATGAGCATAGAGTTTCGTATGAGAGAATGAAAGATTGCTTGAAAACCGATGAAAAACTGAAGGAAAATAGGCGGTTTTTCCATATTTATATTAGATCCGTTTTAAAATGGGTTAATTGCACGGGACGGGTTTTGTGCAATATTGCATACGAGTTTTTGTGTTTTCGCAAATAATTTACACGGTGAATTTTTTCAGAAGAGACCAACTAAAAATTCGTATACATGTTTAAAAAGAAAGCTGTCTAATTATTAATTTGGACCAAGTCAATTCAAAGAATTTAATTAGTGTTTGTTTTAGGGGAATTATTATATATCAATATTATTAAATCAAGGTCATTAAAGGCATGTACACGTTGCTCTAAAGTCTTGTAATTAAATGTCATCACCATACAGTGCTAATTAACAAACATTAATTAGTATGAAAAGCAATTAAAATAGGTAATATATATATATATATATATATATATATATATATATATATATATAAACACAGGATCGGGGATCTGGATCATATTAGTAGTATAGCATATGGATCTTTTGCTCAACACAGATTGGCAGATTACTGAGGACATCTATAGTCTATGAGTTAATGATTTCTCCGTATTGTATCAATAGTGTCTCACGGACCTTTTCCAAAACAAACTGACCTAAGTATTCAAGAATCTATGAATTAACCTGAAAAAAGGATTTATGCCCACAAACGCCTGCGCCTTCACTCGGCATAACGGCTAAAAGACTACCCCACACGGTTAACTCATAAATCAGAAAACTTAGTTCAGCAAGTTTCAACCTTAAAGACCCATCTCGATACGTGTTGGATAATCTTAACTCATAAATATCGATAGAAACCTCAAACCAATCGGTCGAAACCATTTACTACATATTGATATAATCAGATCAGATCAAGTGACTTATGATCTTCAAAAACACATGAAATAGTAGAGTATGAGATCCTAGATCATTGATTCAATACGAATCTCTAGCCTGCCATAGGGCGGCTATGAATTTCTTAAATAAAATTTAAAAACAGAAAAATAAAGAAGAGAGATTACCCTTTAGGAGCCAAGATAGGTACCTCCTATTTTTATAACTTCAGAATAATTATACAATAGAGAGAGAGAGAGAGAAGAAAAGAGAGAGCAGACTTGCTAAAGTTCTGCCTTCTTACAACAAAAACACACATATTTATAGAGGGAGAACCGGACATGAGACCCCGGACTATCCCAAAAATTAAAAAGTATGAATAGTAAAAAGTTTGAATAGTAATTTTATTATTCATGAACAGTACTTTGTCTGGTGAGGTCAGCAATGACATAAGCAAGACATGGGCTTATGCTGTCTTCAGTGTAATTTTATCCTGCCATGACGGATGCTTATTTTTCGAGGAGACTTTTAGTCTTGAGGAAGACTTCATGAGCTTCTCTATTATGATCTGCCATTCTATGGTAGAGGATTACTCGTTCATTGATTTGAATGAATCTGTTGATTCCTCCAATTTTCTTTCGTACAATTTTACAATAATTTTTTCCCCTTATGTCATGGAGATCATAATTAGTCCTGACATGAAGAGGGGTTTTCCAGATATCGGAATCATACTCAGATTTTCTGATGTAGTTATTTCTTCTGATGTCTTCAATAATCTCCATCTTATTTTCTTTTGAATTTCTCTATAAGAGAATCCTTCAGAATATCAAAGCTTTCTTGTATGGAGATTTCCAGTCCTTCATTGGGGTCTTGGGCATCCTGTAAATCAGAGTTAGATGCCATTGTTGAGTCTGATTTTGAATCAGGAATGTCTTCACTATGGAACATGTTCTTTTTAATTTGATCTACATAGAGATCAATAATTTTTTCTCTGGGAAATATTCCCTCATACTTTTTTGAGAATTCAAGGAAAGGGGAAAGAGACTTGGTCTCTTGTTGCTCAGAGTCGCATTGGATCCTGTTAATCACGGATTTGATCCGATCAATATTTTCTTTAATAGGAGATTCATTGGAATCTTTGGGAACAATACTTAGGTTGTTCCAGAATCGAGACATATGTACCCTGTATAAACAGGGGGTCCCGACATCAGTGTAGCCAAATTCTGGCTTCCATTTCCAGACCCAAGGGATACTGGAATCAATAAAGAAACGACAAAGAACTTGGTCTTTTGTCTGATGGGTCTTCATATGAGAAGTTGCAAGAACATAGTCTTGAAAGGTAGGATTGACCTCTGGAGGCAGAATATCTGTTGAGGCACCAAAAATACTCCACCAAGAAATAAACCAGTTGGGGAGTGGTGATTTTGCAACATTGTCGCAAATCTTGATAAGCCATGTATGAGTATGCTTATCATTCTGGTAAAATAAAGTTTTTTGAAAACTCTCAACATAATCCCAATAATTGTAAAGGAATTTGTTGCCATTTGCTTCATTGATAATCAATTTTTCTGAAAAAGAAGCAGTTCCCCATTCATGGATGGAGATGATTTTCTTAATGATAAACTTAGAGTAAGAAATATTTTTACCCTTTTCGGGATAGTGAGAAATATCAACACTTCCCAGACTTGAGAGAATATTCTCAAAAAACCCTCTGGTTTTATAAGTTTTAGTATCCCAAAAATTATTTGGAATGTATTTAGACATCAGAGTCCATGGGGACTCTTTAAGTTTCTCATCACCTTCTTCGAGTATGATGATTTGTTCTCTTATTGGGGAATCATAGAAAGTATACTCTTTCTTGGTAAGAGAGGCATATGAGCCTTCTTCCTGTTGTGTTGAAGAAATGTCATTAACCTGGATATTTTTCCCTCTTTTTTTCAAGAACTCTTGGAATTCTTGTTCAAGGTCATCTCGATTTTGAGAGGAACCAATACCAGAAATGTTCTGGTGGATGAGAGTCTTTCTACCCCTTTGTATAATAGGGGGTCGTGATCTTCCTCCCCTTCCTCTATAAGAGGAAAATGGGGTCCTGCCTGAATGACTCATTCCTGAAATCATAAAATATATTCTCTTGTTAGAAAATTAGGAAGATGATTATCTTTTCCCTGCTTATAGATTATTTTGAAATCAAAGTAAGCAAGATGTGATTGCCATCGGGCAAACATTTGTTTGGACACATTGTGTTCAAAATCTTTTTTCAAACATAAAAGAAGCAGCTTTACAATCAGTTTTTATTATAAAATGCTGATTATAAAGATCATCTTGAAATTTTAGAACACATTTTATAATGGCTAAAATTTCTCTAGCAACCACAGAATAATTTTTCTGTGAATTATTCCATTTACCAGAATGGAATCTAATAACATATTCATTATTATTTTGTGGATTAACCTGTTTTAGAATTCCTCCATAACCAATGTCAGAGGCATCGGTTTCCACAGTTTTATCCCATAGGGGATTGGCAAGCATAAGGCAAGGAATATGCTTTAATTTATCTTTTATCCTGATGACTGCTTGAGTGTGATTATCACTCCAAGGAGCAGGATTCTTTTTTAACCTATCATATAAGATAGCAGTATCTTCTGCTATATTTTTAATATAAGAAGAAACATAATTAAGACTTCCTAGAAATCTTTGTAACTGAGTTTTATCAGTTATGATATCAGGAAATTTATTACCAAATTCAATGCTTCTTTGAATAGGGATAATATTTCCCTTTTCAATAATATGACCCAGAAATTTTATTTTTGTTTGAAACAAAACCATTTTTGGCTTTGAAATAACTAAGCCATTTTTAATAACTATATTTTTAAACATCTCAAGATGTTTAAAGTGTATTTCTATATCTTTAGAAAATACTAAAATATCATCAATATAAACGATAATGAAATCACTATAAGGATTAAAAATATCATTCATAATTTGTTGAAATTCAGAAGGGGCATTTTTAAGCCCAAAAGGCATTACCGTCCATTCATAGTGGCCGAAAGGAACATTAAAAGCTGTTTTGTAACGATCCTTAGGATCGATCTGAATTTGCCAAAATCCAGATTTCAAATCAAATTTTGAAAATACTAGTGCATTGACTAGTCTATCAAGCAAATCCTTTTTATTAGGAATAGGATGGCGAATCCATTTTAAAACTTTGTTTAAAGGTTTGTAATTGATTACTAACCTAGGAACACCACGTTCTTGCTCTGAATGTTTATTAACATAAAAGGCAGTGCAAGACCAAGGGGATTTGGAAGGAACTATGAGTTTCTTTTGTAAAAGAGAAGATATTTCTTTTTTACATAATTCTAAATATTCAGAATTCATTTGACAAGGCCTTGACTTAGTAGGAATCTTATCTTCAAAAAAGTTTTCTTCATAGGGAAGAGAAACCATATGTTTCTTTCTTTCCCAAAAAGCATTTGGAAAATCGTTGCAAATTTTCACAGAAAATTCATCAAACAAAAGTTGAATTTTTCCTTGTAATTTAGGATTATTAATCATTTCTTCAATAGTAAAAGAATTTAATTCATTTTTAAGGAAATTTATCTGACAATTCCTTTGATCAATCTGATCACGAATTTGATTTAAAACCTTATAAATTGGTTTTGTAACAAATTCTAAATTAACAGGTTTATTATAAAAAATACTTGAAATACCTTTTTCATCTACCTTAATAGGATAGATGCTGTAGATAAAAGGAAGGCCAATAATCATTTGGCTAGTAATGTTTTTTGCAATGAGAAAATCATTAGGAATACAAACTTTATTAGTGCAAACATAAGCATCTTTTAATTTATAAGAAAATTTTAAATTTCCTCCTCCTGCATGGGAAAGAGTTTGAGCAGTTTTTTCAAAAAACTTAGTGGGAATTATTCCCATTTGGATAACACTAATATCCGCACCACTATCAATCATGGCTATAAAATCTTTTTTATAATAATTGTTTATTAAAAGAGAAATTTTAACATACCATTTTTGAGATAAAATGATATTGATATTAGAAAGATGATTATCAAAACTTTCTTTAGAAGAATGAGTTGGAGAGCTCGACTCACCCAATTCTAATTTTTCTTTTCCTTTTTCCCATTGGGAGAGACGAAAATAAAATTCAGAACTTTGTTCTTGAAGAGATTTAACACTTGTTTTAAGATTTTCAATTTCTTTTGAAAGATCTTTAATAGTAATGAGATTGTTCTCAACCTCTTTAATTCTAAGGAGTTTATAAACATCACCCATGTTATAAAAATTTCTTTCAATATGATTTGAAAGATCATTTTTTTCCTTTTTGAGAGGAATATTCTCAAAATGGTCAATAATTTTATTGCGTAAATCAAAATCTTTGATTTGTTTAAGAAAATCCATAATATAATGGTCATCAATGACATTAATATTCATGCCTTTAAACTGACTCATAAGTTTATAAACTTCATCATCCGTTATCTCACTAGTATCTTGGATACAGTTGAGACAAGGCTTACCCTGGAGGCAATTTTGACACTCATTGGTATCAAATTGACTTGGATCAAATGAAGAGTTCAATTCTTTAGAAGAATCATTGGATTCTATATCAGCATCAGAATTTAATTCTGAATTCATTACAATTCCGAGAAGAGTCTCTCTGAGAGGTTCATCAAGATCAAGATTTTTAATCTTGTCTTTTGCATAGCACTGGTTAGCATAGTGACCAGGCTTTCCACATCTGTGACAAATAATTTTGTCTAAATATTTTTTCTTTTGAAAAGGTTTTTTAAAAGATTTTTTATTATAGAAATCTTTTTTCACTTTCTGTTTTTTATCAGAAAATCTTTTCCTTCTTCGGAAATTTGGTTTATCAGAAAAATCCTTTTTTCTTTTAGAAAAATTCTTTTTGGAATTTTCAATTCCAAATTGGTCACAGAAAAGACCAAGTTGTTTCTTTTCTAAGAGATTATCTCTTTTAAGCTGGTTTCGCAATTTTATTTCATTGCAAAGATTCAATCCTTCTTGGACACAAATACTAATGATTTGGCCAAAGCTATATGACGCGTAAGAAATAGAGTTTGCGTCTTTTCGAAGAATTTTCTTGATTTTTTCCGCAAATAAATACGGAAGACCATCAACAAATTTGTTTTTCAAATATCTTGGTTACAGTCAGGGATATCATAGATCCTAGACAAAAAGGTATCTTTGTACCAACGAAAGTCAGTAAGAGTTTTACATCTCATATTTAAAAGAAGTGTTTTAGTATTTTCAGAATTGTTAGAAAGTTTACAAGTAAAATGTTCTAAAATAGTAAGAACAAGAGAATAAACCGCATTGGGTTTAGTGGTATTATCTTCTATTTTAACAGAAGAAAATATTTCATTTTTATTCTGGGGAGTAAGAAAATTATCCCACCAGCCTTTAAGCTGACCAGTAAAACCAACAGTAATAGCTTGTGCAATCTGCACATCATTATTACCACTAATTTTACAGGCAGAGCTGTACATAAGCATACGATGGCATTGGGTGTGGATATATCTATCACTTCCACCATCAATATTTCATTCATAAATGGATTTACCAGAATAAGAGGTATTATAGAAATTTTCTTGTTCTTCATTGAGAACATCGATGGGAGTAGGCTTAGTATAATACCTTGACATAGTAGGCTTATCTGCCCATCTCATTTTGTTAAGACTGTCAAAATTGTTTTGACTATTTTCTCCAGACTCAATATGTCTGTTATTCATATCATCTTGAAACTCATTATCAATAGTGGAAATATGAAGTTTTCCAAAATTCTCAGTAATAATTTTTTCAAGATCAGAAATAGAAGCTTTAAGCTTAAAATCTTTCAATAGGAGATTGAATAGAAGGAACAGTTGCAATAACTGGATTTTTTCCTTCTTCAATAGAAGTATCAGCCTTAGGCTGATCTTTGATTTGAAAAAGAAGAGAATCAATTTTCTCATGTAGTGAAGCAATTTCTTCACTAAGAATTTGAAGAGAAAGATTGCAAAAATTATTTTGCTTAAAAATCTCAGCAATATTGGTTAAAACATCTTTTTCAATAATTGTTGAAAAAAGAGAAAAATTTTAAAACCATTTCTTCCTCATGAAGAGGGACAGAAGACTCAGTTGTTTTAACAACATGTTTGAAACTAATTTTTTCAAAAAATCCAGATTTATAAACCGTTTTAGGTTCAATCTTTGGAATACTCCATTTGTTGAGTAAATATATATATATATATATGTGTGTGTGTGTGTGTTTTTTCTCCCGATCTACTATTATTATGTTGTTGGATCTATTGATGTGTTTCGGGTTCGTATATGTAATTTTTTTGTGCATCAGATGAAATGTAATATATATGTATATATTTTTAAATAATTAGACCTATTTTATTGAGTAATTAAAATTATTTATATCAAATAATTATGATTGGACAATTTTAATTGTTCGGTGTAAATATTTTTAATTAATCGGTGAAAATAAATTCTAATTGAATTGTATGGTGTAGATCCAAAACATTTTTGGTCTAAGTTTGAATTCAACAGATAATGAGGTGAATTAAACTTATTGATGATTTGCAGTATCCAGGTTTATTCTATCCAGATGGTGGATTAATATTTCTGAAATAATTACAAATTGTTTTAACATATATATACAAGTTCACATAGTATATAATTTAACTGGGATACCCATAAGTTTACATATGCGTCTATTTTTATTTATTTTTAGATATTTTAGTGTGCGACCGTCATATTACATGAGATATTTCACATTTATTTTTCATATGCAATTTCTTTCGAAAAATCTGGTATGGAATTTATAATTGGATGAAGATTAGCATTGTTTCCCATATTGATCCGGTACAACACTTGCTTCAACACGGAGATTTACTTGGTGATCCAAGTAACACAAGAATTTCGTCAACTTTATGGGCAGCAATTATTTGGACTATTTGGAGCGAAAGAAATGAAAAAATCTTCAATGGAGAGGAGCCAAATTTCAACAAAATGATTTCGGAGATTAAGGTGAAGGTGTGGTCTTGGTTATCAGTAAAAGAAAGTTTTGCAAATAAATTTTTGTTTCTGGAATGGATCCAAGATCTTCGTTCTTGTTGTAACAAGCTTTAAGCTAAATAGTGTTAGAAAAATCTGCTACTTTGATATTATTGTAAGGGTTGGAGCACCCCTTGTTCTCCAATTTTTATAATAATAATTTTCTTTTGCTGATAAAAAAAAAATATTATAAAATGTGCCACTTCAAGTGATAAAGTTTTAACAAAAAATGATAATATTTTTGTTAAAAGTAACTATCACTTATTTTAAAAGTATTTAAATTTTATTAAATATCTATCACCAAATTTTTTAAAAATTAATAATATTTTTGTTAAAAATAATTTATCAATTGTTTCTTAAATATCATGGAATTATCATAAGACAGTCTCAAATAAAATTTCTTTTGAATTAATGAAAAATTTGGTCTAAAAAATTGATTTAACACAATATATACACATCGATCCTCTATTTTGTTTTCCAATATCTTTAGGATATTTTGGCCATTTAAAACAAAAATTGTTTACAATAGTACTAGTACATACACCACTATTCAAACGACCAATTATTTGGAAAGTTCACATCACACAAGAAAATATACTCCTACTCCTACACAAGCTAATTAAACTACTGCATACCTATCCCATATTTGCTGACTTTGAAAAACTACCCTATCTTAACAATATTAAAACAAAATTCCAGCATCTAAGAGGCACATTTTGTATAAATTTCTGTAAAATTTGTTCATAATATAAAATTAATACCATAACATATATCTATTAAAACTATAATATAAAATATGTATGATATTAGTGAATACAATTAATGGTATCAGTAAGTATATTTTGTAATATAAATTTTATAATACAAAATTAGTTCAATTATTAACTAAAAAAATTTATCACTTTTAAAAAGTGATAAAATTTTACTAAAAGATATTAATATTTTTGCTAAAAATGACTATCAATTTTTTTTAAAAATATTATCATAAGTATTTTACTTATCTATCATTAATTATTTTTAAAAGTGATAATATCAATTTTAGTTAAAAGTTATTATCACCTTTCTTAAGACGTCGATACTTTTTATTACAGTAATATCACCATACATTTTGTTTTTTGTCAATTTCATATCATGAGATGATTAATTAAATATATATATATATATAGCTCCATCTCATATTCTGTCTTATACTAGACTCTCATTATTAATTAATATAAAATATATCCTGTAGAAATATGGGTGTATGGAGACTTGGTGAACTAACTTCTAACCACTAACAACTAACATTTACCGATAAAAAAAAAATATGCAGTAGGTATATCATGATAGTTTCGCTAGCTTTGTCAATATAGTGTATTAATGTTTATAGTGGAAAATATTTTTGAGATTAGCTTGCAGAAGTCAGATCAATTTTATTTATCAATTAGAAATTAGAAATTTTTTAAGAAATAATTCGAATTAGTGCCATCTCAAGCAAAAGTGTTATTTTTTTCTTATTTTTTCAGAAGATTTTAGGGCTAAATAAAATAATTAATAATTGATGGAAGTAAATGGTGCTAATATTAGAAGATGAGGGTGGAACAGCCTACATGTGGGAGTTGTACCATGCAAGTAAGTAATTAACCAGTCCAGAGCAGAGCAGAGCAGAATTAATTAGTTGACAACTTGGCATACATATCTTTTTCATAGTCCACATGCAAATTTCCTTTTTCCTTTTTCTTTGTTCAGATATTCGATTATTTTTAATATATTTTTTAATTTTTAAATATCTTTGGATTTTCACATTACTTATTTTGTACAACCCTGCTGTGCTGTGATAAAACACTTTTTTTTTTCCGGCATTAGAAAAATCTTTTTTAAAGGATGGATTCAATTACAATCGTATTATCCAATAAAGTAAGTTTTTTGTGCACCGTGCAACTCAAGTGTATTTTTAAAAAGTTATACAATTTATTACTAAAAAGTTACACAAATTATTAATAAAAATTATACCATTAAAGATACACTTTTTAGTAATAATATGTATAACTTTTAAGTAGTATTTTGTGTAACTTTTGAGAAAATGAACTTGAATTGCACGGTACACCAGGTGCATATAAGATTAAGCCTATCCAATATATAATTATAAAATTTAAGTGACATTTTTCATTTGATAAAACTATTTTATAGATTGATTTGGAAGAATTCAGGAAAAATTAATTCGTGTTAAGTATTCAACTACAAATATCAAACAATATCATACTTGTAATCCGATGAAGGAAAACATACTTTTAAAATGTTAACTCAAATGATGAGTTAAATATATTTTTAGCATTTGTAAATTTTTTGCAAATGACAAAAGTTTGTTAGAGACCATTTCACCGTAAGACAACAGCGAGTCTGTTATCACCTTTTAATATAAAAAATATTATTTTAAAATTATACATGTAACATATTTAAAAAAGTGATAACAATTACTTTTCATATAATTACTTTAGAATAATACACTATATATATATATATTTAAGTAAAAAAAATAAAATTATGATTAATTTAATTCCTTTTTTTTTTTCTTGTACAAGACATAGTTTTTTGTTCTGTGACTTTTACATTTTCTGCAAATCGTCCCAACAAGACAATATTTGAGGACCTGATTCGTTAACTTGTGTTCATTCTCGACTATATATCATGTAAGAGAAAGAGCCGTGAACATAATATAATCTGTACATCCCCCCACCTACCCCTATGTAATGTGTGAAAATAAATGACTCCAATATTTAAAAAAGAAAAAAAAAAAAAAAAAAGGAAGCATGCAGTGCAATGCAATGCTGTACTCAATCTATCAATGCCATCAATTTGCACTCCTATGTAATACCACCCATCCCCCCCCCCCCACCCCCACCCCCAAAAAAAAAAAAAAAAAAAGGGTCCCACCTGTTATATTTTGTTCAATAAAGGGCTCGAAGGTGAGAAAAATAGTTGCAATTAAATTGGTTTACAGATAATATAGTTGTACAGTTGAGCTCTCATTAAATATAGCAGCTAGCATGTACAGATACACTATTTAGTAGTAGCAGTATTACTTATATGAAAATATAATGTGATTTGTATTTTTTTTTTAAAAAAAATTACCATAATATTTAATTTGTTTGGTCATGATCAACGGGGGACCTGAGCTCATGTGATGCCATTTAAGATTATGTCGGGCTGATGAAAATAATTAACCTAAAATGATGCAAAAAAACCATTATATATAGATATGCAATTCAACTGATTCACCAACCAAAACAAATACCAGAAGCTAAGTATAGAGCTTAGATATTCATATCAAATAAAAAGGTGGCAATGAGGGGTCATTCCCTTTGTCAGAGTTTCTTCTTCTTGTCTTTATTGTTTGCTGTGAGTTTGTGCAGTGCAGATGGTACTACATTTGAGGTTGTCGGCACTGGAGAATGCGCTGATTGCACCGACCAAATCTTGAAAACCAGCAGTGAGGCATTTTCAGGTAATCTTCTCTCTCTCATGCATGTGTGATTCTTGATTAAGCAGATCCATGCAAACGACAATGCATGCATATTTGTTGAATTATATATATATATATATATGTGAAGGACTTCATGTGACGATCGACTGCAAGCTCAAGAACGGAGATACGAAGAGATATGGCGACGGTGAGCTCGACGATGAAGGCAAATTCAGGGTTTCAGTTCCACAAGAGCTGGTGGAAGATGGGAAGAAACTCAAGGAAGAATGCTACGCCCAGCTCCATAGTGCTGCTGCTATTCCCTGCCCAGCGCACAATGGCATAGAGTCCTCCAAAATCGAGTTCAAGTCGAGCTCCAACGGCAAAACCACCTTCGCACCGACTAAGAACCTGCAATTCTCAGCTGAGTTGTGCACTTCCAAGTTCTTGTGGCCACATTTTAACTACCCCCCTCTACCCACTCATCCATGGCTTAAACATTTCCCAAAGGTGAACTTGCCCCCCTTGAAAGGCTTCAGCCACTCGTGGCCCCCACTTCCACCCTTGCCCCCACTCTTCCACCACAAGCCACTCTTCCCTCCCGTTGAGCCACCAGTTTACAAGCCTCCTGTTGAGCCCCCAGTTTACAAGCCTCCAGTGGAGAAGCCCCCGGTTTACAAGCCCCCAGTTTACAAGCCACCCGTTGAGAAGCCCCCAGTTTACAA
>JAPKLY010000029.1:1050218-1117000 GCA_026898435.1 Prunella vulgaris
AAGCCCCCAGTTTACAAGCCACCCGTTGAGAAGCCCCCAGTTTACAAGCCACCCGTTGAGAAGCCCCCAGTTTACAAGCCTCCCGTCGAGAAGCCACCAGTTTACAAGCCTCCTGTCAAGAAGCCCCCAGTTTACAAGCCTCCTGTCGAGAAGCCCCCGGTTTACAAGCCTCCCGTTGAGAAGCCCCCAGTTTACAAGCCTCCTATTGAGAAGCCGCCGGTTTACAAGCCTCCTAAGAAGCCATGCCCACCCATCAAGCCACACCCACCTGTTTACAAGCCTCCTGTTGAGAAACCACCGGTTTACAAGCCTCCGGTAGAGAAGCCACCAGTTTACAAGCCTCCCGTTGAGAAACCACCGGTTTACAAGCCTCCCGTAGAGAAGCCACCAGTTTACAAGCCCCCGGTTGAGAAGCCACCGGTTTACAAGCCTCCCGTAGAGAAGCCACCCGTTGTGATACCACCATTCAAAAAGAAACCCTGCCCTCCTATTCCCAAGCTTCCTCCTTTCCCAAAGATCCCACCAAAGTACCTCCACCACCCCAAATTTGGACATTTCCCACCCCTCCCTCCTAAAATTAATCATCCATGATCTTTTTCAACAAGAGTGTAATTAGCACGCACTGCTCTTTCTCTATTTTCAAGAGTTGCAGCAACAGGTTGTTTAATTTATATCTGTTATAATAAAGATCTTCCGAGATTCCAAGAGGGAATGCTGTGAAGAAAAGAAGAATGTGAGTGACATATAGGGAAAAATGGATCATATTTTCTTGTTTGTACTATCGGTTTGAACTCCAGTTGTATAAACTCCAGTTGTATGGGTATTTATTTTATTTTGGTTTGAAGTCAGATGGTTGTACATTTTCCAAATGCAATTCCATTCCTAAATTAAACTTTTCCTGCAATAATTTGGTAATTGAAGCACTGATAATAATCAGCAACTTATGGAGACACAATTTTACAGCATAGGGGACTGTAAGATATCCAAGCCAAAAGACAATTCTTTTGGGAAAATTGCCACTCAAGGAGTGAGAGCTCCTCCCCCGTTTCTCTGTAAATACATTTTGGTAATAATTTTAAAATTTATCTTCCCAGAAATGATAAAACTATTGCACATGAACGAGAGCATCTTTTAGTGTTTTTCCGTAACAAGAAACTAAATTTTCAGCGACATTAAAATTTATGACACGTGGAAATGACAGCTATGACATTATCACGTTGTCATCCCCTAATGGATGATAGGAACAGGTAGTTGAATACCTGCTGTGGTTACTAGCAAGAACAGTTGTCCAAGATGACTACTGCACCAGCTAACTCAAAGAACCTTGCACTATCTGCGAAGAACTGGCAATCATTTGCATCACTAGTGTTTTCTCAACATCCAATGGCTAAAAAAGCTTAAATATGATATTTGGTCCAAATCTATGACTGCAAACAACAGGTGCTTGTGGGTGAGAAGGTCGAAAGTTTGAAATCATTTCATTATATTTTGTAGGATATACAGAATTACTCGTACCATTTCAAGCACGAAAGCCTTAATGGCTTGAATTTAGCAGAAAGCCTGGTAATAATATTATGCAAGTGATATTCTGAACTCTCCAGTTTTTGCTTCCTCAAGAACACTTGAACATTAATGTAGATCATGTCAAAGAGTCTTCAGTACTTCGAATGAAGTTTTATGAATTAAGTTTAACGACATGTGATTATATTCAACGGGCTGGCCCAGACTCATTAGGGTTGCAGGCTAAATGGTTCACTTCAATTTAAAATTTAAGTACAAGTCAATTACGCTATCAAAGAAAATGTTGAATTCCGTTATTATAGTTGATCCATAATTTCATGAACTAACTACTTTTGATGATGATGAATTGAAAATTATATTACTTGCCAAAAAAATTACATTATATGCAATCCTATGCAAAAAAATAATAATTATAGCAAAAACAACCGTCATATCACAATGTGATTAGTGATTTCTTCTAAACTTGTATCAATCTTTACCCCGTAAAATAGTTGGATCTCATAAGAAATTGTGTGAACTAAAACAATGACATGATATGCGAGAAATTGTTTGAACTAAAATTAGATAAGATGTAAACTATAGTATGTGGACAGTCTATTTAGTTTCCTTTGCAAGGTCTATGTAGACAGTATATGTAGTATGTGATTAGTGATTTCTTCTAAACTTGTATCGAATCTTTACCCAGTAAAATAATTGGATCTCATAAGAAATTGTTTGAACTAAAACAATGACATGATATGCGAGAAATTGTTTTAACTAAAATTAGATAAGATGTAAAATGTTGTATGTAGACAGTCTATTTAGTTTCCTTTGCAAGGTCACCTGGTTGGCATAAAATTAAATTCACGTGCAACAAAATAAAAACCATATATTATAACCAGGCTAGCCAGTTTAGCCAGTGGGCAAAATGGTCTGGGCCAAAATGACTTGGATTTGAACTGGTCTCAATATGTTGGGGCCAAACCCTGCACTTTTAGGGCTAAACAGGCAACAAATCCAGCGTAGACCCATTTAACATCTCTGAAAGGAACTCCATACTAATGCATATCTTACTTGATTTGAATGTGAAATCAGAAATAATTCCAAAAATTTCACATAATCCAAAGAAATGTATTAAACCTAACAAAACAAATTATTCGATTATGCGTATTCTTGTTGATAAATCACTAGTTAAACGTAGACCTTCAATATATACATGAAACTAGTATCAGAATTTAGTCGGTTTCATAATAAGAGCTTCAGCTGTACAAAGGTCTATTTAAGATCTTATATTGGGATAATATAGATGTGATGTAAACAAAATACAATATTAATCATATTTTGACTAAGAAAGGAGCTATAATTTTCTATCAATACCCCATGTGGTTCACAACCTGGAGATGCAGTTAATGTGGTTTCTTTCAGCTTCAATATCAACAGCCTAAGAAGTCTGTGTTCAGCATTTATCTTTCATAAATAAAGGGTGTAATTTGATTAGTACTTTTAATTTATTCTCAACTCACCTAACAAAATGTGCCATTTATTTAGAGGGTAGCTATGATACCTTAAATATGGATATTTAAGTACAGATAAATAAGTAGTGATGTTGTATTGCTGGATTTTGGTACTGACGTAAACTGGGATCTCTCATCTGCAAAGCCGGTCTTTTATATCTGTGTTGCACAAGGACATATATTGGGGCCTTCAAGAATCAATACTAAAGTAGATAATAAAGAATTCATTTAATCTTCAAATCATTGGCATAGAATTCTCTTGCAATATAAACAGGCCACTAGTCTTTTCATTCTACATCATAGTTTGTTAAAGCTCATAATGGGATTTCAACTCAAGCTCTTGGGTTTTGTGGTTTTCTTACTACTAACTCTCAGCTTCTGTCAGGCAAAGAATGTAACAATCAAAATAATTGGATCTATACATTGCTCAGATTGCATTAGGCATGAGTTTAGCGACAGCCAGGCGTCTTCCGGTACGTTCTCTTTCAAATTTTAATAAATGATATATGTTTATAATGTACATCTTATTGTTAAAATTTACATGTTTTGTAACTGAATGCCCCTAGGATGTCTAATTTTATGAGGCTATTTTAGCTAACTCAGGGTAGCATCATATCCTTGTCATAGATGCTCACCAAATTCTTTATTATATCTAAATTGCATTTAGTAGTTAAAGTATGCATGATAAATAGCCACCTCAAAATATAGATAACAAGTTATATCAAGGGCAATATAAAAGTAGTGAAAGTACAAACTTCACCTTAATGACAATCTGGTATTCCTTATTCACAAAATACTTAAGATAGCTTAACATTAGTTTCTCCATTGCTTCACACAGAGGTTGACGTCTTCATAAGCTGCAAATCGAAGAACAGAGAGACGAAAACACAGGGAAATAGTGCAATTGATGAACAAGGAAAATTCAATGTAACCTTCTCTTCGGAAGACGTACAGGGCTGCTTTGCAAAACTTCAAAGTAAATCAACAGGTGATGCTGATGCTGATGCTGATGCTGGTGCACCTTGTCCCTTGCAGAGTGCTCAAACTGCATCAGTGGAAATCCTTAGCACCCAGGAAAATGCAACAGAAACAGAATACAACAAACCAACAACAATCGAATTTTCACCCGGCACATGCCAGTCAGCCTTCTTCTTTTGGCCTCTGCCCAACTTAACATTCTTCCCCACCTCGCCTCCTCCAGCAGAGTATGCTCCACCACCATCAGAGGCTCTCCCTCCTGTTCAACCACCACTTCCACCAGCCGAAGAGGTGGTCCCACCACCCGCCCCAACATCACAACCGCCCAATCTACCTCAAGTTCCATACCCTCCACCAGCACTTCCACCACCAGCCCCAGAAATTGAAATTCCACCACCGACATCAGCACCAGAGCCAGCATTTCAAAGCCCTCAAAACCCGCCAAAACCTAAGAATCCATCTCCACAGCCTCTCCCAATCAGCACACCTCCACCACCGCTCTATTCCCCAATTCCACCCCCCACTCCTCAGTTCCACCACCCAATTCCTCACATTCCACTAAAAAAGCACAAAAAACACCATCCAATCAAAATACCAATTGCTCCACCAACCCCAGTATTATCACCTCCGTCACCACCATCCGAAGCCCCAAATTCTCCACCACTTCCGAAACATGAAAACCCAACCCCACAGCCATCCCCTATAAAACCAACCCCACCAACTGAGAGAAAGCCAGGTTCCATTCCCAGAGCTCCTCCTGTTCCACGACTTCCTCCAGTCCCCCAGGCTCCAAGAAAGTATTTCAACGCACCAAAATCAAAATCCAAACCTCCACATTCCTATTAGCATTCTCATTCCCAATAAATCTATTTTTCTAATAGAACGACCTGTGTGGTATTGAATTATTATTTCTACATCTAATAATAAACCCTATAGTGTTGATCATCATTCATCATCATACTACTTTGTAAGCGATTTTGTATTCTGATAATAAAATTCATGTTTGTTTTGTACGCAACCAAGAACATTATCTTGTCAGCCCATAATTATACTCAAATTGAAACAGGAGAAAGAAAAATGTTATAATTCTCAATTCAAAACTTCACAAAGGAGCTAAATAGGCTGTCGGCATTTTACTACTGAAGACAGCTGCAAGTATGAATCTATTCTTATCTACATACATTTATCAATATCGAGCAACTTGATGGAAACAAACAATCAATATAATGAAGGGTTAGCAAGCACCAAACAAGTGTTCGACGAAATACCTGATAGAGATTTGTTATGGATTTCTGGGCATGATGCTATGTTGCACAAAACTTTCCAGAATTGCAGAACCCATCACCCATGGCCGCGGTTAGGAAACACATGCAATTGTTATGACCTTTTAGTAAAACATGGCAGTGAAATTGGGAGTAGAGCTATTTTTAACCAATGATTTTTTTTTTTAGAGAGGTTCACCGTTGATTTTAGTGGTAAATTTTACTCCGTCCGTCCACGATAAATGGTCCACGTTGCCTTAAATGGTCGTCCACAATAAATGGTCTACTTACCTAAAATGGAAAATATACAATCATTATTTTCATTTTTTATATACATATACTCACTTTTACACATCACATCAAGTACTTTTTTAATAATTAAATATTTTTTATACTAATACACTCACTCTTGCACATCAACATCAATTTTTCTTAATAATCGTGAATTGTTAAGATAATCCAATTTTTATGGACGGGGGAGTATACGGTAACAAATGGGGAAAGAAAAAATCCACCAGCTATTATATACTTAGAATTTTCTTGATCGTATATATTCACAATTATTTTATGTGACCGATTTACGGTACAATGTGATATTTTAAAAAATAATTAACAAATATAAATTTCACAAAAATATACTTCAAATCACTATACATTTACATTTTATCTACGTTTTGTATACGTAGGCTTGTTCTTCATGGCAATGTCAGTCGTATCTTCACAGAAGACGAGCAATTGAGTGTGATTTTTGTAAAAATAATGTGATAAATGTACACAAAAAAAAACAATTGTTGCTCATGTAAGATAGGAATATTGAATTAATGGTTGAATTAAAGAAGAAGAGTACATCGATGATGTTCGATGACGAGGAGAAGGGTTTTGATTCTAATTTTGATGAGGATGAGGATTGAGAAATTGTTAACTTAGTGGTGTTAATATTATGTGTTCTTAAATTTGTGAAAAATGAACTCGTGAAATCTATCTTTAATTTTTGTGTTAATTTTACGTTTAACTTATGTTATAATATTGAGTTTTTTTTATAGTAGTATGTAATAGAATTTGTATATGAATCATATATGATATATTGTCTTCACGAGCTGGACAGTCCCGAGCTGATTAGGGAACAAAACTGATAAGTTGAGAGTAATATGGCAGAAATGTATTGCATCTCTTGGAAGTGATAATGCTTAAAGTTGACAATTTCGGTCCAACCTACCCAATATTTGGATTTGGCTCAATTGAAAAATGGGCCAGACCAGCCTGTGAATATATCTTGGCCCATTAACATGCAAAATTTGATGATTTTGGGCTGGACCGGACCGTTTGCAAGTAGAAATTGAACTATTTGGCTTTTACTTACAATTTGTTACTATGTTATTCGAGCTGGTGTCTCTTTACCACATTTATTTATATCGTTGTAGTGTGACAGAAGAATTTATCGTTTACTGAATAAGAACATGTATTCTATTGCTATTTAATCTTGAAATCAATTAATATGTTCTCTTGCGCATTAGTTTGTTGTTGGTTTGAGTAATCTTGATTTTGTAGTTTTTGGTATTGTGTTGTAGCTTGTATGCATTTTGTTGTACTTTTAAAAAAAAAAAAAAACAGATAACTGCTTGAATATAATTAATTTTTTTATATATATTTCATCTATCCTGAAGGAAAAAATTAATGTGCAGTCTTTCTAAAATCGTTTTAGATGTTGGATTTTTTTCCCCTTTTTTCTTTCGAGATTACTAAAATGAAATAAACATATTAATTGAATTTGTTTGATGTTAACAGAAAGTGATATCAGTCCGAATATAATTACTTTGTCAAACGATAAATACGCAGTAGATAAGTTACTCCTTGTGTTACTCATTTTTGTGAATTTTGTCCATTTCATTATAAATTTCATTCATTTTTAAAATATTTAATAATTTGTACTAAAAGTACAAAAATAAAATACTATCTCTCCATCCCTAACAAAAACTTGCATTGCTTTTTGGACACAATTTTTTTTAAAAAAATATAAATGAATGAAAATTTTGAAATATTATACTCCCTCCGTCTTTCTATAAGTTGCTCATGTTGCCATTTTCGTCCGTCTTTCTATAAGTTGCTCATTACTTTTTTACCTTTTTTGGAAACTACTATTCACTTCTTTATTATTATTTTCAATACTTTTTACACTATTTTCATTACTTTTTCACTTTTCTTCATCACATCACTCATACTTTTTCACTTTTTCTATCACATCACTTATACTTTTTCACTTTTTCCATCACATCACTTATACTTTTTTCACTTTTACCTTAATTCGTGTGCCCAAAAGCAACGAGCAACTTATAGAAATACGGAGGGAGTAATAAATAGAATGTATAGGGTGAAAATTTTAAGAACTATTTTAATTTTGAATATATAAATTTTTGTAGGACGAAAAAAAAAAGTAAATTAGGTAGTAATATTATTTTTCTTCCTCAATCCATCATATTATTTGTACTATATTTATGTTATATTAATTATTTTAATATATCAGAAAAAAAAAACAAATAAAGAGATGGGGAACCATATGACTGATGATTTTTTTTTTAAAGTACACTTCAAATTAACTAACTGACGAAACAATGATAGTAATATTTTCACTTTCAATTGTAAGTGGCCCTTCGGGAGGATGAAGTGTAGAACAATAATATGTGAATAAGTTTTACCGTAAATTTGACGGTATAAATTGTTTTATAAAATCGTCTATAGTTCTTATTACTCTCTATGTCCATAAAAAATATACATCTTTCTTGGAACTTGGTTTAATGCAAATATGTTGGAGAATATTTTTGAAGGTACTGTGAAGTTTATTTATGAATAAAGTAAATATTTTTACATTAAACCACATATATAGAAATGTGTATATTTTAGAGGGAGATATAAGGTATCCACACTATACTCTTATTGTTATGTTTATTGATCGACGTGAGTTGTTTACGATATAATTTTTTTTATGAGAAATAATTAGTAGAATTTGGTGAAATTTGAAGAGATATATTATTATTTTAGAAAATATAGCATTAGGTGTGCGTATGGTTGTTCACGTAGTTTGGAGATCACCAACTCCGCACTAAAATTCGAACTGAAAATAATCGTTAATTTTCCTTTTTTTTTTTGAACCAAAACATACCGAATAATTTTTTAGAACGGATCTGCATATTACTGAATTAATCGTACTTAAATATCAAATGAAACCAAATTGAATAATCAAATTAATTATGTATTAGAACTTAATTAATTATTTTATTTTGTATTTATTAAACTGTAGTATAATGTTATCGAATTTACGTACACCTACATCATAGTTTAATTTATCACTTGTAAAAAAAAAAAAAATTGTACTCCACTCATCCTACCATAAACTTCTTGTCTTTCCTTTGCGAATGTTATTTTATTTACATTAAATATCATCACTTTTATTTTTTATTATCCACATATTTTACTTTATTTTTTCTTTTCAATAACATCACTTGTAGTACACTGCATTTCATATAATACTCCTTAACTAATTATTTTTTTTTCATGTAAAAGTTATCGAGATACAGAATAAATATTAAAGTAATAATCATTTGTAACCGAAAATTCATTCTGATCTTTACTTAAAAATAAAATATTCATACCATTCTGTACAGACGCACATACTCGAATTTTAAAATAACAAAATTCTGATTAGGACATGCATATTTAAATATCTGTTTTAATTCGTACATTGAGCACCCCTAAGTGTGAGACATACTTTTTAAACAAATGTGACATTAAATATGGAGGGAGTACTAATTTTTAAAGGAACTTAACTATATATCTTCTAGAAAGGGTATTAATGGTTACACGATAAGGTATTTTATTATTATTATTATTATTATTATTATTATTATTATTATTAAAAAATGTACAAAATAGTTCAATAACTGAGACTAATTATAAATCAATTTTGTGTTAAAAAATTGTTTATGTATAAAGAAATTTATAATCTGCGCAAATATTTTAAACCAATTTGTAGATGTTGGGCTTGAGCACACTTGGTTTTGGGCCATTTGGTTAAACCTTAAGCCCTATTCTCCAATCTTAGGTGTAGTTGGATAGCCACCATATAAAAGCTACTGCATTTCTCCTCTCTACGTGTGTTCGACCGAAATCGTGAGTGAGAGTTGAGAAACTGTAGCATTGATGTGCAACCCTACACGAGGGACTTTGATGCCTTTCAATCTCATCAGTTTTGTGTGCACCAAACGGGTGGCCTGAACCCAGCCCGTAAACCAAACCGTGAGTCGTGAGAGAAGTCCGGGTGACCCAACAGTGGTATCAGAACCACGGGTTGCCTTCTTCGGCTCTGTTTGTGTTAGATCGGAGTGGGTTGTAGCCGTGCCGTGAACATGCGTGCAGTCCGTCAGCCGCTAGCATGGGCTGAAGTCTTGCGTCCGTCTCAGTGGGGACCATCGCGTTCACCGTCGGGGTTTCTGTTTGCTGCATTCGAGGATCTCTCGTGCACCGCCCTTGTGGAGCGCAGGCCGATCGTTGCGCCACCGCCGTGAAGGGGATTCGCCCGAGAAAGCCAAGCGACGCATCGAAGAGTTGCCGGTGTGAACGCCGAACGACGTCGAGTCGCCTGAGTGTCATCATCGCGAAGCCACCGGAGCTGCGAGTCCGGGTGTTGTCGCGTCGTAGGGAGTCGCGCATCTATCGGCGCGTGGTGTTGCGCCTGCTGCCGTGGACTTGTTCGTCCAGTGATCTGGAGCATCAATCAGCGTCGGTGCCCAACCCCGTGTTGCCGTCGTCGCCTGAAGCCTCACCGCCGCCTGCCTAGAGGTCCTGTTTGCTCAGCCGCCGGTCGCCGCTGCTTGCTACTGTCTGTCCAGTCGGTAAGAGGTAAGTGAGGTAAGTTATTTAATTAGTTTTTCAGAAGATGTAAACCCGTGTTGATTTTATTTACTTTAATTAGTTTTAATTGCTTTTGTGGCTATTAATTTAATTTAAAGTATTAAGTCAGGTTATTGTGTTGTTTGCGGATTCAAATAAATTTTGTATTTATTGTTAATTGCTAACAAGGTTTCTGCAGTTTGTTGTTTGGTATTTGTTATCTCAAGGAGTAAAGATATTTTATCTCGGTGTGTTGAGACCCTTACCTAGGGTCTCGCTCTGGTAAAATGGCTTATCCCTACCTTTTTTACTGCTTTCTTAGTGAATCGCTTGCCGCGATTATAGCTGCTGGTTTTACGTGCTGTAGTTTTTTAGGAAAAATTACGTGCTAGTTTGTTGTGATTTGTGGTCTTGATCTTGTGTCCTGTGTGGTGCTTCCGCTGAGTGTTAAATCTTATTTTTTGCATCTTTGTGTTTGCAAAATTTTTTCTTTTGTGAAATGGCTGCTTATCCCAATATGTATGTTTTGGCCCCCTTTAATGGCAAAGCCGATTTCAGTATTTGGAAACAAAAAATGAAATGTATTTTGATACAACAACATGTTTTCAAAGATGTTGATAACTCTTATCCCCTTGGCATGTCTGAAGATAAAAAATCTGAGATGAATGAACTTGCTTTATCTACTATTGTCTTGAATTTATTTGATACAGTGCTTAGAAAAGTAGGAACTTTTGATTTGGCTAAAGATTTGTGGGATAAGCTCGAAGAGCTTTATAATGAAAATTCTTTGCCTAACAAACTATTTTTGCTTGAAAATTTTTTTCGATTCAAACTTGATCTTAGTACAGATATTGATGAGAACTTAGACATGTTTACTAAGTTAATTCAAGACATTAAGCAAACTGAAGATAAGCATATCGATGATTACACCCCTATTGTCTTGCTAAATGCTATACCTGATTCTTATTGTGATGTGAAGTCTGCTATTAAGTATGGTAGAGATAATGTTACTCTTGAAACTGTGGGTCAATGGCTTAAAGAGCAAAGAAATTAATTTGAAACAAAATGGGGTGGTAATGGCTCGGGGGAGGTTATGCATGTTAGGGGGGAGGAATGTGGATAAGCATGCTAGAAAGCCTAAGGTTAGAAGGTGCTTTAATTGTGGTGACACCGGTCATATGATTAGGGAGTGCACTAAGTCTAGGAAAAATCAAAAGGATGAGTGTGCTAATGTGGCTTCTAGTGAGGAGCAATTAGGTGATGTGTTTTAAACCTTTGTGTGTTTACGTGCACTTAACTCTTTGTGTGGTTTGTGTACTATGCCTTTGTGGTTTTGTCCTTTGTGGATTGTATGCCTTTGTGGTTTATCCTTTGTGGCTTGTATGCCTTTGTGGTTTTATCCTTTGTGGATTGTATGCCTTTGTGGTGTTGTCCATTTGTGGATTGTGTGCCTTTGTGGCTTATATGCCTTTGTGGTCTTATCCTTTGTGGATTGTTTGCCTTTGTGGTCTTGCATGCCCTTGTGGCCTTGTATGCCTTTGTGGTTTGTTTATCATTGTGGCTTAGAGTCTGTGTGCCTCTGTTGTTGACTTTGTGTCTTTGTTGCTCTTAGTGAGGTGGAGCAACGACCTTTGTGGTATTTTGAGTCTTTGTGAACTCTGTTTAATTGACTTTGTGTCTAAGTTGTTCCTTTTGAGGTGGAGCATAGGGTCTTTGTGACTAGGTTTATGTGAGTTGGATCTTTTGTGATTCATATTTTTGTGGTTTCATGTTTTATTGCTTTGTGTCAACTGCATGAATGTGTGTGACTTTGTGTCCTTTATGTTATCACCTGGACTAACTTCGTGTTTTTGCAGGTTTTGTGTACTAACTTTGTGTTTGTGCAGTTTTTGGTATGCCTTTGTGTGTGTGCTTGTGTTTGCATGTGTATGCTTGTGTGTGCATGTGTGTGGGGGTGAAGATGAAAACCCGTGGATTCCGATGTTGAGAAGGGAATGGCAAAAAAGGTGGAGAATGTTGGGCTTGAGTCCACTTGGTTTTGGGCCATTTGGTTAAACCTTAAGCCCTATTCTCCAATCCTAGGTGTAGTTGGATAGCCACCATATAAAAGCTACTGTGTTTCTCCTCTCTACGTGTGATCGACCGAAATCGTGAGTGAGAGTTGAGAAACTGTAGCGTTGGTGTGCAACCCTACACGAGGGACTTTGCTGCCTTTCAATCTCATCGATTTTATGTCCACCAAACGGGTGGCCTGAACCCAGCCCGTAAACCAAACCGTGAGTCGTGAGAGAAGGCCGGGTGACCCAACAGTAGATATCGTCAATTTTTTGAACCAATACGTAAATGTACCTTATTACTACTACTACTATTATTGTTGTTGTTGTTAAATTCCTCAAATACGATCTTATTTCAACCGAACAAAAAATGTCATGTATTCATCATTTTTTAAGGTAATTAATTACAATATTTTTCTAAGATAATCAATTACAATAGTTTCTTCTACTATCATATATATATATATATATATATATATATATATATGATATATATATATATATATATATATTTGATATATTATTTTATCCCGCTATAGATCGGCAACCACAAAATTGCACCGTAGTCAAAATTGCAATATCTATAATAGGGGAACCACCACTCCATTACAAGAGGAAATAAATTTCCTCTCCACATCTCAAACTCAAAACCTTAAAATTTTAAGTAATGAAATTAATGATTTCCAAACTGGACCGGACCGGCCGGTTTAACCGGTTAAACCAGGAACCGACCTCAAAACCGGTCCGGAACATGCTTAAAAACCGTTTTAGGGGTTGAACCGGTAAAAAACCGATTCAACTGGAAAAACCACCCGTAACGGTTGAACCGTGCTTCGCGGACTGCAGTGGGGCTTGAATTCTGGCAAGGTGGCGACGGGTTGGGCGAGAACAATGCTGCTCTATTTCCGGCGAATTATGGAGCAGCTGGTGGTGGGTTGCAGAGCTTCATCATCTTTAATGGCGGCTTCCGATGAATGGGCGACGGGCGGTTGCCAATTTCAGGCGGGTGGCTTCCAAGCTTCTTTTCTTTCGGCGAATCGCTTCGATTTCAGGTGGTGGGTACTACTTCTGACTTCAATTCCGGCGGCTGTAATTTCTGGCGTGTGGGCTACGGTGGAGACGACGGGCTGCAGTGGGTGTGCGGCTTTGAGGCAATTTCCGGCGATGAGCTTCTCAGAGGCTGTAGGCTTTGATGTAGCGCACAGGCGTGGGAGGAGGCGGCGGTTGAGGTGGAGGAGGCAGCAATGCGCCGCTGAAAATCCGTGGAGGAAGAGAACAAGACTACAAGGCCATGTTTGATAGGTAATATAAGTGATATAATATGAATTTTTGTACTGACTTATCTTGTTTGGTAGGAGGTACAAATTTTATGTTGACCCGTTTTTTATACGGCCGACCCTGTAAAAAAAGAGGTCATATTACACACTTTTCACTGTTCACAATGTAATAAATTATCTCACCATTTCCAACTTACAATATTTGTATGGCTTGAATAGTAAATTTTGTTCTTATACATCTACATATTACACTCTACCAAATGAAATTACTTTTTCTCTATCTATATTATACCATACTGTTGATAAAAGAATCTAAGCTTGAGGATTAGAGAAAAGCACAAGTATAAGCAAGATGAAATATGCAGACTGGCTGCTTGCCCGTATGCTCGCCTGGGTGCTCGCCCACATGCTCGCCCGAGCCCAGAGGTGTCGAAGTAACAAGCCCACATGGCCACTCCCCAGTTGCTCGCATCAATGCTCGCAGGCCTGCTCGCCAGATTGGTCGCCCGGAGCTCTGAGTATAACAAAGCAACAAGCCTATGAAGCCAGGACTAGGTTGCTCGCCTTGATGCTCGCCCGCCTGATTGCCTCCATGCTCGCCTTTAGCCTGGATACGACAAGGCAGCAAGCCAATAGGATAAGCCTACGTTGCTCGCCCCCTTGCTCGCCACAATGCTCGCCCCCTTGCCAGTCCCTTCTTCGAAGGAAAGAAGACACAAGATGTCTAAGGAACCTGTATGAAGGGTCCGGGTCATTTAAGGCTAGAGTTAGTGGAGTAAAACTTTGAGGGGGTGACAAGTGGAGGACACTTGTCACCCCCAGAAACCATGTGGCTTAAAAAGATGCCACCTCACTAAATAGAGAGTATAAATACTTGTAATAAATACATTTGTAAGGATCTAATTTCCCAAATACAAGAAATACATTACACAATTTCTCTCTCTACTTTTCCAATTATAATTCTTATTACTAATCCAAATTACATCTTTAAATTATTGTTTGAGTGATTCTCTACGTATAATTAGCCACATAAATCTTTCGGTTGCATAAATTGCTCAATAATTTGGCGCTAGAAGAAGGGTCCGAACCTCCGACGATTGAAGAATTTGGTACTTACTCATCGTTATACCGAAGAACACGAAGAACGTTCTTCAAAGTTTAGTGAGAGTTTTTGAAGAGTATCTTCAATTGTGAGTGTTTTCAAGAATTTGCTGTCTTCGAAAACACGAACTAGAAAAGATTTCTTTGAAAACGCATCTATTATATTCGACTATTACCGCAAACAATGACGAGACATACATACGAGGCCTCCCACGATGAATCCCACACCACCTCGACAAGTCGGAGGTGGAGAGGACGGGGACCATCCGGACACCGTCAAACTGAACAAGCTCGTGTCCCGGCATTACCGGCGGCTCCAGTCGGTCAACAGATAGAAACTACCATTGAATCAATGGTTAGAACACCCGAGGACATCGAGAGAGCGATGACCACCCTGAAACAATTGCAAAGACAGCAGATGGTAGTAGCACGTCAACCAGTGATTCAGGTTGCCCAGACTGAGACAAGATGTGATACTCGAACAAGCTACCATCCTCAAGAGGAAGAAGCCAGTAGTGGACGTGTCGTACCCGAGAGTTCAAGAGGCAAACAAAAAATGTCTGATCCCCTCGGACCACAACCCCAACGCTTAAACCAGCGACCAGCTGGGCGAGCAGACGGGCGACCAGCTGACCAAGCACACGACCAACCTGAACGCTTTGACGGGTCACAAGGCGATAGGTGCAGTAACCAAAGTCATCACTCGGAAGGTAGAAGGTCAGAGCACTCATACCGACAAGAACCTTGCGAGTCTGATGCTCGGCATCAATGCAGGCCTGTACAAGAAAGGCTGAGGAGATGAGCATCCGAGAGGTTAGGACCAAATGCCGCAAGGAACCTCCAACGACTGCACCGAGAGGTTGCCCGAAGTGAGGGACTGCCGGGGGCAGCACGTCATCATGAGGTGCACCCGGAACAGCCTCGAGGAGGGGGATCGTCCCGGGGGTCATCAGTTCTAGAGATCGAAAAGTTGAAGAAAGCTGTGGAGGACTTACAACACCAGGTGGCCATCAAGGACAAGGTGGAGACGTACACGTCACTTCCAATATCACCATTGTCACCAGTCATCCTGACTGCACCCATTCAGAAGAAGATACAGTTTCCCTCATTGGTGTTGTACGAAGGAGAGTCTGACCCCAAAGTTCACATCTCAAAGTACGCTGATTACATGATCTCAATGGGGGCATCAGACGCAACACAATGCCGGAACTTTCCTTTAACTCTTGGAGACTGTGCACACAGATGGTTCTCAGCCTTAACACCTGGGTCGATTCAATCATTTGGACAGTTAACCCGGGAGTTCCTGTCCCACTTTTCGGGATTTGGGACGTATCTGACACAAAAGCACAAGTTGGCCAACATCTCGCAAGGGGCCGAGGAAACTGACCAGCAATATCTGGAACGATTTGATAAAATCCTTTTGGAAGGTGATGCGGTCAGTGACGACACAAAGGTTGTGGCAGTCATGGCGGGACTGCGTAAAGGAACGGACCTGTGGAAAGAAATGCATCTGGCCTGTCCTAGTACATACGCCGAGTTCCGCCACAAAGCCGTTGTGTACGTCGCAATGCAAGAAGCAATGGCCAAGCAGTTAGGTCCAGAGACTGATGACAAGAAAAGTGGTAAGAAGCCCAGTGGTAGTGGTTACAAGGCCCCTAAAAATTTGAAATCATTTGGGGACACAGCGGAATATAAAGAAAAACTAAACCAAGTGATGACTACCATAATTGACCACGTCTTCACAGCTGTGAAGGATCAAGATATGTTGGCTGCACCCCGAAGGATCAGGCAGGATCGGAGTAAGCTAAACCCAAATAAATTTTGTGCGTATCATCAAAGTATCGGGCACTTCACTAGTGAGTGCCGCGATCTGTTGAAGCAGTTGTGGAAGTTTTATGAAGATGGGAAATTAGCCGAGTTCGTCAAGAAAGCTCCGGGGAAAAGGCAACGTCAGACAAGACAGGAAGCCTCAGATGATGAAGGTAGTGATGAGGCAGAAAGGGCCTCAAACAGACAAGTAAGAAGAGGTCCACCAGCAAGGCCGACGCATCTGGAGCCGAACCGAGAAATCCTTGTGATTGAATAAATTGGTTCGGCAGGAGGAATGATAGATGACCGTCCCACATCAAAGAGGCAAAAGAAGGCAGAAATTCAGGCGGTCAATCAGGTACAGGAGATGGGGTCCGGATCGAAAGCAACTACTAAACCAACTGTAGATTTGACTTTCTCTCAAGCAGATCTCGAAGGGATCCTTACACCGCACAACGACTCCTTGGTTATCAGCGCCAATATCATGAACGCAAGAGTGCACCGACTGCTAGTGGATACTGGAGCCTACACAAACATCCTGTTCAAAAAGACACTAGACCAGTTAGGAGATTACGAATCCTACATAGAGGATTGTAATCACAAAATAGTGGGATTCGGAGAGGCTGTGACCGTCCCACTAGGTGTAATAAGATTTCCCGTAGAACTTGTAGCGCTAGAGGACCCGGAAAGGAGGATGACAAGGTTGTTAGATTTCTTAGTCGTAGATCAACCATCCACCTATAACGGGTTCCTCGGCCACCCTTTCATTTCTGAATTTAAAGCCGCATGTTCTACTTACTACTATTGTATTAAATTCCCAACTCTTAAGGGTGCAGGTACTGTCAAAGGGGACCAGAAGAAGGCGAGGGAGTGCCTATTAACTCTGAAAACGCCCGTTAACCAGGTGTTGGTGTTTGAAGACCTGATATCACAACCCGCCCCGGACGAGCCGAGCGGTCTGGATGATGTCTCAGTAGACACCGAAATGATGGAAGTAGACCAAACACCGGAAGACATGGAGGTAGATAATACATTCCAGCAAGACCAGCCAGACGAGGAGCGGACTGTAAATAACCCGAGGGATCAAGATCAAGACCCTGCAACCATAGCCGGAGAGAGTGGTGAAATGGAACTAGCACCGAAAAGTCAGGCATGTGCCCCGCAAGACATTGAACCCCGGTTGGGATATGAACCCATCTCGGCGGAGATGGAAATGCACCTCGAAGGACCAATTGATGATCCCATGTGGAAAGATAAGAAGCGACGCGCCACACCGGTTGAGGAGCTCAGATCCATACAAGTTGATCCAAATAAACAAGATTTAGAACTCTTTATTGGGTTGGAGTTGGAAGAACCTTATAGAAGCCGAATGGAGGAATTCCTACGGGCTAACCTCGATGTGTTTGCATGGTCACATGAGGATATGACCGGCATACCGGTGGAGCACGCGTGTCATCGCCTGAACATAGATCCCACGAAGAAGCCTGTCCGTCAGAAGAGAAGAAAATATGGGCCAGACAAGTATGAGGCATTGACTGGCGAGGTGAAGAAACTTTTGGACAATAAACTCATAAAGGAAGCACTATGTCCTCAATGGGTGGCGAACCCTGTCTTGGTCAAAAAACCAAATGGAACATGGAGGTTATGTATAGACTTCACAGACCTCAATGCGGCATGTCCAAAGGATAACTTTCCATTACCCCACATCGACCAGCTGGTAGACAATACGGCGGGACATGAACTAATGACATTTATGGATGCCTTTGCAGGTTATCATCAGATTGCCATGCACCCCGATGATCAAGAACATACAGCCTTTTATACAAATAAAAATTTATTTTGTTGGAAGAGGATGCCCTTCGGGTTGATCAACGCCGGCGCCACATATCAAAGGTTAGTCAACAAGATGTTTGACCAACACCTTGGTGACACAATGGAGGTCTACGCTGACGACATTGTTGTGAAGAGTCTTAGAAAAGAAGACCATCTGGAGCACCTCAAGCAAGCGTTCGACATCATGAGGGCGTATAACATGAAGCTTAACCCAAAGAAAAGTAGCTTTGGAGTACAATCCGGTAAATTCTTGGGGCATAGAAGTCAACCCTTCACAAGTCATATGTATCCTAGATATGGGACCACCGAAGGATGTACCGGCAGTCCAAAGACTAACCGGATGCCTCGCGACACTAAACAGATTCATATCCAGGTCCGGAGATAAGAATAGGCCCTTTTTCGAGTCTATCAAAGGCAAAGGCATCTGCAAAAGAACCGGGAAGACCAATTTTGTGTGGACGGATGCTTGCCAAAAGGCGTTCGAAGATATAAAGAACTACCTCAGTAGTCCCCAGATCCTGTCAAAGCCGGTGCCGGGAGAAAAGCTATACTTATACCTGGCGGCTTCAGAAGTAGCAATAAGTTCAGCCTTGGTACGTGCAGAGGGTAAGGCACATCTACCAATATACTGTGTTAGCCAAGTGTTGCATGAGGCGGAGCTACGATACTCCCCAATGGAGAAGTTGGCATATGCACTAGTGATGAGCGTGCGGAAGCTCCGGCCATACTTTTTTGACCATCAAGTGGAAGTTTTGACAACATTTCCCTTGAGGCAAGTCTTACATAGACCTGATACTGCCGGACGATTATTAAAGTGGTCACTAGAGGTTAGCCAGTATGGTATAACATACGCACCCCGAACAGCGATCAAAGGGCAGGCTCTGGCAGACTTCATAGTAGAGCTAACCTACCCTCAAGATCCGACGAGAGGACGTATTTACCCATGGCACCTCTACGTGGACGGCTCAGCAACAAATTCCGCAGCCGGAGCGGGTGTCGTCCTGGTAAGTCCAGACAAACAAGTGTTCACCTCAGCAATAAGGTTTGACTTCGTAGCAACCAACAATGAAGCTGAATACGAAGCACTTATTGCGGGGTTGAGACTATCGTTAGCTGTGGGGGCAACCAGACTTCAGATTTTCGGAGATTCACAGCTAATCGTATCTCAAGTTCGAGGTGAGTACGAGGCAAAGGACCTGCAAATGATCATCTACCAAAGGATCGTTGCGCACCTGATATCAAAATTCGAGCAAGTTTACATTTAGCAAATCCCCCGGCTAGAGAACACACAAGCAGATGCTTTAGCCCGGTTAGCTACAAGCACCGAAGAACCAAGCATCTCAGAAGTAGTGGTCACAAAGCTAACTAATCCTTCAACATTTGATTATGTTAATCAAGTGTTGAGGAGGGGGCAACAAATAATCAATAGCCAACAACAGTCTACAAATGATTGGCGAACACCTATCAAGAAATACTTGTCCAACGGAGAACAGCCAGGAGATCCATGGGAAGCACAACAGATTGTGAAGCAAGCCGCGAGATACACGATGGTCGAAGGGCAGCTATATAAAAGAGGAATCTCACTCCTATTACTCAAATGTCTTTCCTCAGAAGAAGGTCAGAAGGTGTTAAAGGAAATCCATGAAGGGATATGTGGAGGACATGCTGGGGGGCAAGCCTTGGCTTACAAAACCATCAGGCAAGGGTATTATTGGCCAACACTACGAAAGGATGCTATCAGATATGCTAAGAGATGCATGAAGTGCCAACAGTTTGCCCCAAGTATCCACACCCCAGCACAAAAATTAAAATCACTGTATAGTCCGTGGCCATTCGCTAAATGGGGTATCGACTTGATCGGCCCATTCCCTCCCGGGAAGGGTGGAGTAAAATTTGTAGTGGTGGCCGTGGACTATTACACTAAGTGGGCCGAAGCTGAAGCACTAACGACGATAACCCAAGAGAAGATGATAGGCTTCATTTGGAAGAACCTGGTATGCAGATTTGGGTTACCGCAGTCGATAGTCACGGATAATGGGAGGCAGTTCGATGGAAATAAGTTAAGAGACTTTTGCACATCTTGGAACATCAAGAAACATTACTCCACACCATATCATCCTCAATCAAATGGACAAGTTGAAGCAGTGAATAAAATCTTGAAACACATTCTAAAGATTCGGTTAGAAGAAAGAAAGGGCAGTTGGGCTGACGAGCTTCCGGTAGTCTTATGGACTTACAGAACGTCCTACAGAACAAGTACCGGGGAGACACCGTTCACAATGGCTTTCGGAGTTGAAGCAGTCATCCCAGTAGAGGTCCAACATCGGACATGGAGGATAATCGAATACAATGAGGAAGCAAATGAAGATGATATGGCGGTAGAAAAAGACTTGATTGAAGAAACAAGAACCTCGGCAGAATTGAGGAATGCAGTCTATAAGCGACGAGCCGAGAAATACTACAACTCGCAGGTAAAAGATAGAAAATTCCAAATTGGCGACCTGGTGATGCGAAGGATATTAGCAGTCCCGACTGGAGTATTTGGTCCGAAATGAGAAGGTCCGTTCAAAGTAACAAAAATTTGGCCAAATGGGACGTATGACCTGGAGGATATGCAAGGTAACTCTTCGGCATACACGTGGAATGCGACACACCTCAAGAAATTCTACCAATGAAGACTTATGTAAATTTTTCAAGAAAACCTTGCTTGTCCAACATGTATAGGGGCAAGCAGGTCCATAATAGATGGAGGCAAATCTGTAAAGTTATTATTCTATTGAATAGAGAGGTTTCCTTTCAAATTGATGTATCAAAAGATGTCTCAAGTTATAAGCTCTCAAGACTTACGAGTCCACATTAAAGGCAAGGTATTGAGACTAACCCTAAGGTTATACCTTTAAAAGGGAGTCCTTACAACCTAATAAGCCAGCATCGAAAGAGATGAAGAGTAAAAGGTGTAAATTCGAGATTCCGTAAAAGGAAAAGTAAGACGAATCAATTAAAACACCGTACATCAAAAGCGAGCACTAAATAACTAAGACAAAGGTATCAACAGCAAAAGAAAATATAAGCGAAAGCCAATAAAAAGAAAAATTGCAAGTTCATTAAACATTAAAGGGAAGTTCAAGTACATATAGGGCGCCTTCAAGGGCGAAAAAGCAAAAGTAAAAACGTCTTCAAGGACAATTGAAACAAAAAGGGAAAAGACCCTATCACTTTACTGGTCGCCAGGCTGGTCGCCCACCTGCTCGCCAGCCTGGTCGCCAGCCTGTTCGCGGCCCTGATCCACCGGCCCAACAACCTGCTCGCCTGCCTGGCCGCCCACCTGCTCATCGGCGCCCGAAGGAGAAAGACCTGGAAGGACCTCGAAAGGAGATAGACCCTCGGTGTCCACCATCACATCATCCTCAGCATTAATCTGAAGAGGCGGATAGTTTCCCCCGATGATCTTAAGCGTCGGAGGCACGGTACTTAAATCAACTCCAATTTCCTCAAGATTCCCGATATCCACCACCAAACCTTCCTTGAGAGGACGTTCAGTAAGGAAGTCGGTGAACTCCTTCTTTAAGGCCGTCCAGGGGTCCTCGTTCTCACCAACAGTATGGTGATAGGCCCGCAGATTCTCGGCAAAGGCATAAACAAAGCCGAAGTCGGAAGACTCGGCTCGAATATTAGTAACAGCCTCGGTGGTATAACAATCAGTGTGGGCCGCTTTGTGCTCGGCAAGTTGGGTCTGAGTAGCTTGGAGTTCATTCTCCAACTCGGTAATCCTCCTCCGAGCCACTCTGTTCTCTTCCAACTGAGTGTGCAAGCTCGTCAACTCAGCACGTAAACTCTCAGCATCAGCTTGGGCCCTCTCAGAATTGGCAATGGCCGACTTTTCAGCATCCAAAGAGGCCTTGGCTTTGGCCTCTGCTATAGCTATCTTCTTTTTAGCTTCATCCCTCTCTTTCCTCGAACTATCTGACAGCACCGCATAAGCCTTCTCTAAGGTCACGGCTTGCTCAAGGGCGCGCTGAGCACTGAAAAGAGCCCCACTCGTATGATGCATGGCCGTGCGGATATTATCCGTCATTGACTGGCGCTGAATGATGTCCTCTTGAGGCTGAGACCAGTGCCGAACGGCAGATTCGACGGCAAGGCGAGTGGAACCCTTGAGCTCGTTGAGAGACTTCGGAGGTCGGGCAAGTGCGAAATGATGTACAGTTGCGCTCCGATGTTGGTAACGTGAGGGATCGTACCTGAGTAAAAATTCAAACAAGTCTAAAATAAATTTGAAAAATGTTCAAAGTATAAGTATGCTACAGGTTTGTAGAGTATTACCCTGCTGCTCGATCCTGATCCCATCCAAGAATCGAGACATCCGACAACTGCCCAACAGATCGTATGGGGGCAGGAGCGGAGGAAGTGCCAGCAGGGGCAGGAAGAGTTGACTCCGGAGTCTCGACCCGGCCCGAGCCTCCTGGGGCTGAAGATCTTGTCGTTCTGGATCTCTTAGCAGCCTCACCCTCACGCTCAATACGTGAACCATCTCCTCGGAGCACTCGCCGGTTATCACCGCTCGAAGAATCGCTCGGAGCTTGACGATCCTCAGTACGAGGAGCCCGAGGGGCAACGGATCGGGTGTTCAGCCCGGAACCACCAGTCTTCTTGGTAGTCTTAGCAGCAATTTGAGCGGCTAACACCACGGATGGAGGATCCCTCTTGGTACGTGTCATCCCAAATTTTTGGTTTAAAGTCTTGAAAGATGGAGGGATGGCAATAGACACTTCAGGAACTGCAAGCATGAAGAGGCAAAAAGAGTTAGAAAACTTTCATGAAATCTCAAAGTCAAGAAATACTAAACGAGAAATCAAAATAGTTATACCTGCGGGACGAACAACCTGAGCTTGCAGATGGTGAGGAGTGGTGATTAACCCCGAGGCAACGCGGCAGCTGAATTTGTTTAAGTAATAAAAAATTCTATCCTTCTTGTTCCGACGGCAAACAAGAATGCAGGTGAACTTGAACTCCTCAGACAAGCTAGTCTTCTTCCAACGCTGAGGGATCAAGCCTGTAGACACGAACAACAAAGAAAGTCAGATATTGTAACAAGGGTGGAATCTAAAGTACAAACGAGTCCTACGCTGTAACTCGCCAAACTCAGTAGGGGACATTATACGTCCCCCGAGACCCTCATTGTTATCGGGAGCTCGCCAGTCACCACCAATGAAAAAGAATTGTTCCTTCCAGTCTCTCACTTTATTGGGCAATCCCTCAAGGATCTTCATATCGCTCCTCGCTTTAAGGTAATAATAACCCTGGCCTTCCTCAGAGCACTTGCTAAGGCAGAGGGTGTAATTCACCTCTTGAGGAGTCAAGCGATCCTTGTACTTCTCCAAGGTGAAAACCGTGCATAGTGATATAAGGTAAGTCAATGCGTTGGGGGTCAGCTGTGTGATCGCTAAACCCGTCATCTCCAAAAAGCGCCCGATGAGGGGGTGAAGGGGTAACGTCACACCAGCAGCCAACGTATGCACGTTTATGGCTGTTAATCCTTCCGGGGGACAGTCAGCTCTTTCTTTCTCCCGAGGAGCGTACATCGTGACGTAACAGGGGATGTGATATTCCCTTCGGATGTGGTCAAGATCGTCCTCGTCAATGACACTCACTACGGTGTTCGCCTTGTAGCTTGTACGATCACCTTGTTCAAGTTCCCGATACTGCCGAGGAGGAGTCGAGAAATCGGTGGCATATCGCTCGTAGTATGCTCTCCAGTCGAACTCATGCGCAACGCCTTCGGGAATGGACCTCTCGGACATGTGCGGTTGAGGGAAGCTGACAGACTCGAACCACTCAGTAATAGAGTCGTCGCTATCGTCACTACTAGAGATCGTCTCTACTTTCTCGGTATCATCCCCCTCTGGGCGAGCAACGGGCTGCTCGATTTCTTACTCGCCCAGCTGCTCGCCGGGATGCTCGCCAGCCTCCTCGCTGGCTTGCTCACCTCCTCTCTCCAAAAGCCGATTGACTTCCTCAACCGCAGAATCAGATCCCGCCAAATGGACCGACGACAAGCCCACGATCGGGCCACCTTCCTCTATGTTCTCCACCATGGGTCGTTTGCCCGGATTCTGGTGAGAAATCATCCGACTATTGGATGACGACATGGATTTGAGAAGAAAGGAGAAAAGACAAAGTTGATCCTAGAGTGTGTTAACTATGGATTGCGGGCGTCATCAACGAGATTCCGGTCAGAAATTCCAGCAAAGAATCCGACAAACAAATACATAAAATGGACATGCAAAAATTAAAAGAAAATGTAGGTAATATAAAGAGAAGAAGGAAGGGATCGAGGAACTACCTGGGATGTTGAGTCACAAAACCGTCCACTGGAGTGAAGAAGATTACCAAAATCGCCAGGAAAAAATTCAAGGATTTGTTCGCCGGAAATCCAGAGAGTAATGGTAAATGAAGAGGAAGATGAATAGTAACTGATAAACCCTATTTATACCTTCGGGTAAAAGTGAAAGAGAGCAAAGAATTTTAGGGACATGGTTGCAAAGTATTTGAAAAGTTTCTGAAAAGGCACGCCTTTTCATGCGACTGATTGACACACGAAATGATGAGGCGCCTCGTTTCCCGGAGCGTCGCCTTAATTGCCGAAGAGAGAGGCAGCGAGCGGAATGGCGAGTACCAAGGCGAGCACCATATTGCTCGCCCAATTGCTCGCCCAGTTGCCCGTCTACATGATAAGACCAACTCCAGTATACACTTTGATTTCAAATCAAAGCATATACTGAGGGGCAAATGTTGATAAAAGAATCTAAGCTTGAGGATTAGAGAAAAGCACAAGTATAAGCAAGATGAAATATGCAGACTGGTTGCTCGCCCGTATGCTCGTCTGGGTGCTCGCCCACATGCTCGCCCGAGCCCAGAGGTGTCGAAGTAACAAGCCCACATGGTCACTCCCCAGTTGCTCGCATCAATGCTCGCAGGCCTGCTCGCCAGATTGGTCGCCCGGAGCTCTGAGTATAACAAAGCAACAAGCCTATGAAGCCAGGACTAGGTTGCTCGTCTTGATGCTCGCCCGCCTGATAGCCTCCATGCTCGCCTTCAGCCTGGATACGACAAGGCAGCAAGCCAATAGATTAAGCCTACGTTGCTCGCCACAATGCTCGCCCCCTTGCCAGTCCCTTCTTCGAAGGAAAGAAGACACAAGATGTCTAAGGAACCTGTATGAAGGGTCCGGGTCATTTAAGGCTAGAGTTAGTGGAGCAAAACTTTGAGGGGGTGACAAGTGGAGGACACTTGTCACCCCCAGAAACCATGTGGCTTAAAAAGATGCCACCTCACTAAATAGAGAGTATAAATACTTGTAATAAATACATTTGTAAGGATCTAATTTCCCAAATACAAGAAATACATTACACAATTTCTCTCTCTACTTTTCCAATTATAATTCCTATTACTAATCCAAATTACATCTTTAAATTATTGTTTGAGTGATTCTCTACGTATAATTAGCCACATAAATCTTTCGGTTGCATAAATTGTTCAACACCTACCAAATGAAATTACTTTTTAGAACTAATTTTATATAACTTTTCTATTATACCCTACCAAATAACACTATATGAGTTTTACTTACAAAATTTATAACTTCTAATATTGTCTACCAATCACCACCCCAAGAGTATAATAGATAAGTGGGTTTCTGAAATTTTAGGTTTAGATATAGGTCTCATAGGCCATTAATGAAATTTTGGCCCAACTTTCTCATTTATTTATTAGTCCAGGTTATATGCACCTGTATAATTTTATTAATTTTTAAAAAAAAAATAGGCGACCTAGGCACTAGACGGGTCAAAAACGTCCGATTTCCGATTTTCGACTTCTACAACCTTGATAATAAGTCAAACTCTTGAATGAATTTTGGTTAGGGGTGGCAAAATCGGCCCGGCCCGATGGGCCGGCCCAGTTGGCCCGTCTTTCAGGCCAGATTGGGCCTAAAAATAAGCGGCCCGAAATGAACCGGGCCTATTTGGCCCAGCCCAGTAGGCCCGCCGGGCCAACCGGGCTCGGGCCGGGCTTGGCCCGAAAAAAATATTGGCCCGTTTTTTTTTTTTTTTAAATTATGATGTTGCAATGCAAGTACCAAACCAAAAGGCTCAAAACAAAAAACTACCCAAACCCTAAATTCCTAATTTTAATTTCTAACTTTTTTTTTAGTTTAATTCTATTAATGTTTGATTTTTAACCAAAATGAATTGAGTTTCAATAAACTAATATTTATTAATTAGAATTTTCCAAAATGAGTTTAGTTCCCCTGTTTGTTTTCAGGTTCTAAACGTGTGTGTTTTCATTTTTCAAGTTCATTAATAATATATATAATTAGAATCTTATTGATTAGTTTCATTAATTAAAAATATTAAAAATATTTTGGGATTATAATTTAGTGTCTATCAAAATATCTTTATTATTTTTACATGCTAAAAATAATAAATATAAATAATATATTTCAAATTTAGTTATTAAGTAATGGGTCATTTTGGCCCGGTGGCCCGCATAGGGCCAGGCTGGGCCGATAAAATGTAGGCCCGATTGGTACCGGCCCGGCCCGTAAAATACCAACAGCCCGGTGGGCCAGTGCCGGGCCTGCCCGGCCCGGTCCATTTGCCACCCCTAATTGTGGTGTTTGTAATAGCCACGTGTTTCTTCAACATCCATGGTTAATTCTCAAGAAATTGGGCTTTGCAATTTGAATTCCTATTAATCAAACGAAGTGGGCTAAACAAATTAATCAAGATGGGCTTCTCAATTATCTTCATGAAATTGCCTTTACAAATTAATATAATATATGTATAATATTAAAAATAAACTAAAATAATTTTAACGATTAGATCGCCGGTCCAACCGGTTGGACCGGCAACCAGTACTCTGTTTGGTTTGATCACCGGTCCGATTATGAAAACACTCAAATTATAACAACCTAATGTATTTAAATTTGACATCACTTTTTAAATTTGTAAGTCAAAGTAATGAGCCATTAGAAAATAAAATTTCCTCAAAAGCTAAGATAAAGTTCGCGCATAAGAAGATATGCCCTCGTCACGATGTCAAAGTAATTATTTTTATAATGATAAGGTCACTAAATTAGTTGATTTTTTTTTTTCAAGGGTATTAAAATCAAGGTTGATATGAAAGTTTTAATATTTTCACAGAATTACATTTTAATTGTTTGTCAGTTTAAGCAATTAAATCATCATCATCTTTATTATTAAAGTTACTCTTTTATGCTAGAGTAATTCTTGTGTGGGTACTCAATTGCATGGTTATATTTAAATTTTAAAAATTAATTGCAAAAAATATACAATTTAATGCATATTGTGTTTGTGAATTAGTAATAATCCAACTAACAGTCAATAATACCCCAATATATACCACAAAGGATAAATATATATTAGATAATAATCAACAAAATCTTAAATAATAATTAATAATGTCCCAACTTTTAATATATTATTAACAAAAATCTAACACTTTATGCACATGAGTGCATTAAAAAATTTGTATTTATATAAAATTCGACATATACTTATCCTATCGCAATATATGACAGTTCATATTTTCACATATAATACCTAAGGTTTTGTAAATAAGAGAGTGGTGGTTGATCCAATTTCTGTGATTCTGTCCTTTATAAGAGAGGCATTTTCTTAAAAAAAGAAAGAAGGTAAAAACAAATATTATTGCAAACAACAGTTGGATAATAAAGAATGAGTTAGTGTAATTAAAGTATATATTCAAGTCAAATGCATTTTTAAATAAATGGATTTATTTTCATTCAATATCTTATGGTATTTAGATTGGACAGTTAGAGTTGAACAGCCGTAACTGTTTACAATGTATAACCATACATTTTTATTTAAAATAATACTCCCTCCGTCCACGATAAATGGTCCACGCTGCCTTAAATAGTCGTCCACAATAAATGGTCTACTTACTTAAAATGGAAAACTTACAATCATTATTTTCATTTTTTATACACATATACTCACTTTTACACATCACATCAAATACTTTTTTAATAATTAAATATTTCTTTTATACTAATACACTCACTTTTACACATCTATTTTTCTTAATAACCGTACACAAAAAGGGTAGTCCAATTTTCATGGACGGAGGGAGTACTAATTATTTAAACATGCACTTAAGTTGCATGATCAATGTACGTTACACATACAAGATCTTGATATAAGGAATACCCTAAAAAAAGGACAAGCAGAAAATTTTGTCCATCATTTATATATACGACTGGTGCATAACTGACATAAATATTTAACTGTAAAAGCTATTATTATTCAGTAAAAAAATTTGATCTCATTGAAGAATATGCATATCAATTGCATGATTTAACTGATGTATATATTCGAGAATTTGCCAAAGTAAAATTATTATATAAAGTGATCAACAGAATGACAAAATAAATAGTGTTAATATGAGAATTTGATAGTACATAATTAAAGTTTAGGGAAAATGATTTGTTTAGTCCTTTATCTTTCACCAATTGTATTTTTGGTCCTCTTAATTATACTATTATAGAAATAGTCCTTTAACTTACCAAAAACTGTTTTTTTCGTCCTCTTAACTATACCTTTTCAGAAATAGTCCTTTAACTTACCAAAAATTATTTTTTTCATCCTCTTACCTGGTTGAAGTGGATTTTTTATTTATTTTTAATAACACACACACGTGGCCCCAGTTTGGGTCGGAAGAAACGCGCGCTCAACACTAAAAAATTCTCAAATTATATCTAACCCTAAATCTCATTACCTTCAACATCATGTGCATTGAGATATAATTTGGAGATTTTTCAGTGTTTAGCGCGCGTTTCTTCCCTCCCAAACTGCGGCCACGTGTACGTGTGTTATTAAAAATAAAAAAATTCCATTTCAACCAGATAAGAGGACGAAAAAAATAATTTTTGATAAGTTAAAGGACTATTTCTAAAAATGTATAGTTAAGAGGATGAAAAAAATAATTTTTAATAAGTTAAAGGACTATTTTTAAAAAGGTATAGTTAAGAGGACGAAAAACATAATAGGAGAAAGATAAATGACTAAAAAAATCATTTTCCCTAAAGTTTAAGCACACAAACTCTTCTCTCTCTCCTTGAAAAACACCCAACAAAAGGTGGACCCACAATTACATAATAATGTGATTTTGGCTCTCGTAACACTGAACACGAGTACTAGTACTAGTATAATATAAGGATAGTGGTACCCGTGAAAAACGATTTTGATGAGGTTGAGCAGGTAGGTAAATCAAAATAGAGGGGGATGAAGGTGACGTTAATGGACCCATCAGTGTTGCTAATTAAATTAACTTATCCCATCCCATGTGCAAATTGCAATTTCACTAATCAAGTCCGTAATCCAATTAGGTCATGTTCTTAGTACTGACCTAACCCTTCTGGTCTTTTTTTAAAAAAGTCATTTGATTTTCGTATTTTATCTGTATTTGTTTTAAAAAATTAAATTATCTATTTATATTTTGGAGGATATATAATTTGATTCTTTAGAGTAAACACACTCTTATAGTTTTTATTTTATTGGATAATTAATACATATTGCATTATTGGTATAATGTATATTGTTCAATAATTAGTTTTCCATCCTTCATGTCATTTTTCATATACAAAGATGTCGTATGTAACTGGTACATGATGCACTCGTTCAACAGATGAGATTATTTATATCAAAAAGTTAAGTCCCGATTATATTAAAAAGTGAGGGTTGATTATACTGAAAGGTTTAAACTATTTTAAATTTAAACTTTTCATTATAATCGGTTCATACTTTTCAGTGTAATAAAATTTAAATTTTCGATATAAACTGTCTCAACTGTTGAGTGTTGAGTGAGTGCAACATTAATCAGGTGTACCTGAGACATACTCTGTTCATTATATGAAATTCAAAGTAAAATATCAAGTACTAAACAAATGATTTCATGTGTTAATTAAATAGAAATTCAACTAACAGACCTCATGTTCTCCTGTCTTGAAAAAGTAATAACTCCATGTACTATATATAATTTTAATTTAAATTTAATTTCTATTGTGATCTTTCAGATTTTCAAGTGCTATAAGCTTAATTTGCTGATCTAGAATATTTATTTTTGGTACAAAAGATAATGAAAAAATGACAAAAAATTTAGTAGGAATCCCGGAAAACCCCACCTTAAATTTGTAATAGTTATTTTACCCACTTTACATAAAATAAATTTATTTTACTCACTTTTGTCTTTTTGATATATTTAAGACCTTCAAAATGGATTAAATAAATTTTGACAAGTTGAAGTGGTCGGTGGTCCCTCCAATAGATATCCACCACCCCTACTTCCACAACACTCACTTCTTGTTAATTAATTTTAGTGTTAATAGTGTAAAAATTATATTTAATTGTTAATTACTTGAAATATAGTAATAAATATTAATTTTATAATTTATCAACGACAAAAAAATATTATGATAACCAAACAAAATTAATTAGTAATTAAATAATTATTCAATGAGTAAAATAGATGTAAGCAATTAAAAATTTGGAAAAATACAAAATGATTTAATAAAATGGCAATAATTATAAATTAATTTTGTGAAAAAAAAAACCTCCGTACAAAAAATATGCAAATATATGAACTAATATTTAAATATATGATATTTTTTTAAACAATATGTATACCCCTAAAAATTTTGAACTATGGTGGGTTATGTGGGTAGTTTTTTTTTTTTTTTTAAATAGGGGTAATATAGTATTTTGATAACAAAATGGGTAGAATTTTTATTTTTTTACACTTTAAGTGAGTACAACAAATTTCAAGTTTATAAAAATAAATATTTTAAAGAACAACACTTGTGTAGAAATTTCTACCGTAGAAATATTCATTTTTAAAAAATTTGCGAGTCTAAACAGGATCGGGGTCGGATTTAAGCATTTCTTTCAAAACTAGCGCAACTTGTAGTTCTATGTTTTGCCGCTCACAGGTATGCTACAATTTGGGCAAATGCGTGTTGCTATTATGTAAAATCTATGTTACTAATTCTTAAAAAATTAATTTTTTATTTTTATTTTTCAAGTAACTATAAGAAAAATATGTATTTTTGTAAGAATAAATATGTGTTACTTAGATTATTTTTTATTCTTTTTGTTGATTTATGTTGATACTATGTTGTTTATGTAATAATATTTTAATACCTTACATATGTTATATAAAATACAATATATATTTTTCTAAGGACAAATCAATGTTTGTATATACAAAAACACACATTTGATCTTACAGTAACACACATTTATTCTAATTAACACACATTTACTCTAATTGTAACACGAAATTTACTCTATATGTAACACACATTTGTAGTAACACACATTTACTCTAATTGTAGCACACATTTGCTCCTCAATTTGTGTTATTATATGAGCAAACATGTGTTACTATATGATAAAAAATATTTTTGTTAGGAACAAATATGTGTTACACAGTAACACATACACTGTAACACATGTATGTGTTATATTGCATGAAATATTTATTTTTTACAAAAATAAATGAATATGTGTAAAAAATAATATTTAGTCTAATTGTAACACACTTTTTACCTTAAAGTAACATGCATTTTTTCTAAATTGTAACATACCTGGGAGCGAAAAAAAATTTAAAAATACAAATTGCGAGAATTTTAGAAAAAAATGGTTCAAATCCGATCCGACCCGATTTAGACTCGTAATTTTTTTAAAAATAAATATTTATATGATATAAATTTGTATATAAATTTTTGTCTATTTTAAATTGTCTCCTAAAGAATTATGTGACCCGTGAATCAATATGACTTTTCATTATAAAAAAGTTATCACAAAGACGTGGTCTTCTCGATGCAAATTAAAAAATAAAGGTAATATTCAAATTAAATTACAGCATGTACGTATTTGTTTACTAAAAGGTTCTGTCCCTTCGTCTTGAATTTTATTAATTAACCTTTATGACATTGAATAGTTTATTTAAAAATAATAATAATAAAGTAGTTACCTTAATGAAAAGTTAAATCACCTAATGTTGAAAAGTTATCTCACTCAACAATAAAAAGTGTATGCTAATATAATCTAGAAGTCCTATTGTATTCCAATGAAAAGTTAAATCATCTAACACTGAAAAATTATCTCGCTCAATAATAAAAAAAATTAATCTTTGTATCACTAAAAAGTTTATGCCAATATGATAAAAAATTGCATTGTATTACAAAGAAAAGTTAAATCAAATAATACTAATATATTATTCCACTCAACAATAAAAAGTTAATCTTCATAATATTGAAAAGATAATGCTAATATAATCAAAAAATTTGTATTGAATTACAAAAAAAAAAAAAAAAAAGTTGAATCAGCTAACAATAAAAAGTTATGTTACTGGAAATGAAAAGTTAACCTTAACAATACTGAAAAGTTCATGCTCATATAATCAAAAAGTTATACCTTGATGAAAAGTTAAATCACTTAACACTGAAAAGTTAATTTTCGTAACACTGAAATATTCATGCTAATATAATCAAATAGTTATACTGAATTATAAAGAAAAATTAAACCAGTTAATACTGAAAAGTTATCTCACTCAATGAAATGTTAATCTTAGCACAGAAAAATTCATGCTAAAATTTGTTTTTTTATTTAAATAGTTACAGTTGAGATGTAATAAAACGTGAAATTTGCTAACATTAAATATATATAAGTTTATTTAACTAAAAAGTGAAGGATATCTTAACTAAAAAATAAAATAAAATTAAAATATGAAAGAAATAATAAAAAACATATAAATTAAAATAAAGGGGAAAAAAAGAAGCAAAGACAAAAATTTGTATGAACTCGAATTTATGGTGAACTCAATTTTGTCAATTATCAATATTATGTGTACACACTATCACAATTATGCATTTATATTGTCACTGTTAAAAAATAAGTACATTTTTATGATAATAATAATATATATGAATGACAGTGATAATAATTATATATAAAAATAATACGAGTTTATATGAATTTTAGTTTACAAGGAACCTTGTTGAAATCAAATCATAGGATTTTATCTCATAACATATGGACTTATCCATTAACTTGGACCACCGCTTTCAAACATATATATTGTGCATCCGATATTTACGCATGGGTCACTTTATAGTATGGGTTGATTTGGTGTTGATGTATAGAAAATTATTCATTTTAGCCAAAATTAATTCATACCACAGTTCATTTTCCTATCAATATTGACTTAATTTTTTAACAAAAAAATCTGCAGGCTACAACTTAATTACTTTTTTTTTTCTTTTATCTTTTTTACATATAATATATACAGCTAGAGCGGTGTTAATATTTGTATCAGAGTAAGTCATGCATATGGCACGCATGTAGCTCATTGGATTAGATGATCAGCTCTCAAGTTGTTAGCGAGATCACGTTAGAATTACTTTAATTAGTTAGTTATGATTCAAAATTAGTTATGCTTCACTTGTATGTATATATGAGTAAGTCTCCTGTGCACCAGTTATACGGTGCAATTCTAGTTCATTTTTAAAAAGTTAAACAGTTTATAACTGAAAAGTGTATCTTTCGTAGTTTAACTTTTCAGTAATAATCTGTTTAACTTTTCAGTTATAAACTGTTTAACTTTTTAAAAATGAACTTGAGTTGCATCGTGTAACTGGTGCATACAAGACTAATCCATGTATATATATCTCAAAGTCATTTGTGATTAAAAAAATAAAACACAATATCTTCAATATGGTTTCATTTTGCCTATTTTTACTTAGTTCTCTCTTCAAGGATCTCGTACTCCTTCAATTTCTTTTCCTTTCATATCCAAATATACAGTCTCTCCAATCCTGCTACCCCCGCCATCCGGGCAAAATGTTGTATTCCATGTCCATCCCGCCCCACTTCAATTCATACATCATGTTATACATACTAAAATATAATATTATATATATAATTTAAAAGAATATAAAATTACATTAAAATAAAAATGATGCACCAAATATATCAAATCATATTCAATAAAAATAATTTTAGATTTATTTTAGATTAGAGTTACAGTAAATAAAAAAATAGAATTTTAAATTTATTTGATATATTATAAAATATTATATATTAGATTCATTTTATTTATTATAAAATATTATATATTGGATGTATTTTATATTGGAAGAATTTTATATTAGAGCCCAAATTTTAAGATAAGTTCAATTTAAAACTTTAATTTTGAAATATCCAAAATTAAGATTAACAATTTAATTTTTTCTCAAATTAAGATCTAATTTTAATATATTTGTCTCAATTAAAGGCCCGATCCATTTATCTTTATTTTTTAAAGCTTCATTAACATAATTTTTTTGGTATTTAATTAATTTTTAGGTATAATATATCAAACTAAAAATAAATAAATAAAATTTTATGCAAGTATTAAACATACTTTAAAATTTATGTTTTCTGGTTGAACGATGAATTGAAAAAAATCTAATTATGCTAAATATGAATATTAAATAAAATTTATAATTTAAAAAAATAATTACGTCAAATATGAATATTAAATAAAAATTATAATTTTTTAATTTTATATTTTAAATCATAATTCAAAATAAAATATTATTATGTTTTAAGTTTCTTATAAAAAATTAAATTGAAATAAAGATAATTGGATAGAGCCTTGAATTGAGATAAAGATATTAAAATTAGATCTTAAATTGAGAAAAAAATCAAAATGTAGATCTTAATTTGAGACATTTTAAAATTAAAGCCTTAATTTGAGACTTACCTTAAAATTTGGACCCTAATATGAAATTCTTCAATTTTATATATTGTAAAATATATATTGTATATTCACTCTGTCCCAAGATAAATTTCACACTTTCCTTATATGAATGTCCCAACTTTTTCTTCACATACAAAAAAAGGAAACAACTCACACTCACAAAAGTCAATAAAGTACATTTTTTAATTTTATTATTTAACTTCACACTCACATACTTTATTTTTTCTTAATATGCGTGAAACTCCACATATAAAGAAAATGTTGGGACGGAGGAAGTATTATTTAACATTTACTATGGACGGGACGGTAAAAAAGCAAACTCATGTCATTCACCTTGTCTCCTCCAAATGGTTGTTCAGGATCAAGTATAACAAAGATAGATCTATTGAGAGGTTAAAGGCAACACCTGTTACTATGAGCTTCCAATAATATGGTGGGGTTGATTATTTCTAGACTTTCTTCAGTCATTAAACCAAAGACCTTGAGAATCATTTTTAGTCTGGTTGTCGCCAAGCAGGCCTGTACAACAAATTGACATTAATAATGCATTCTTAAAAGGTGATCTCAAAGTAATAATTTACATTGAGCAACTTCAGGGCTTCTAAGTCTCATCTCGGCAAACTCAATTGGCAAACTTAAAGAAGGCCATATATGGGTTAAAGCAAGCCCCTAACACCTAGTATAATATACATTCAAGGTCTTCCTGCTTTAGTTTGGTTTCCAACACTCAAAGGTAGATCAATGTCTCCTCTACAAGATCAACAATGGGAAATAATTTTTTATGTTAGTATATGTGGATGATATACTTATCACTGGTGGTAACTTCATCACTATAATACATGGATTCTTCAAAAAAAAAAAAAAAATTAATAAGTATGCAGTATCAGATACGCGAAGGGTGGTGGTGCGGCTGCGATTCGCGTGGGATTCGCACGGGATACGCCACGTGGCGTATCCCTGGGAACTTATCTAAAAAAAGTTTAGGATACGCGTATCGTATACGTTTTATAGAAAAATCTGATACACGAAGGGTGCGGCGGGATTTATTTTTCAAATAAAATTAAAGTTTTTTTTTTAATTTTGAAAATAAATTAAATATAAATAAAATCAATATATTAAATAATATTAAAATCACAAAAAAAGAATAAAAAATGCGATACAACAAAAGAATATTAAATAAAATTAATATTCATTAGTAAAATTAAAATATACTTTTTAATATGTGATTTTATTGTGGAGTTGATGAACTATTTTTCAATTTTTTTGAATTTTTACTTGTGCGTACAGTCTATGAATATGAACTATTCTATTAAGTGTGAATTTGAAATTTTTTATATTTAATTTTTACTTAAATTGAAGTAGTGTTATTTATTAAACATGACTATTTTATTTGGCGATGAACCAAATAATGATGAACGATAATTTGAATTAGGTCAATTATGTTATATATTATTTGAATTTTATTTGAACTTTCTAAACTTAGTTAAGTAGTGACTTAAATTGCAAGATTTATTTTAGTTTAGATTAATTGAATTTTTATTTAAGACTTTTATGATAAATTGTTGATGATATTTGAATAATTTCTTGATATATATATATATATATATATATATATATATATATGTATTATATATAATAAAATATTAATAAATAAACGTATTCTTGCCGTATCGCACCCTAAAATTTTCAAAAAATAGAATCCCCTCACCCGTATCCTATCGCACCCGCACCTATGCAACCCAGTTCCATCATGATCCAGAATCTTATTTCATAACATTAATCTCATATTCTCTCTTAAACGCCTTGGTGAACTAAATTACTTAGTTTGGAAACTCAATTACTCCCTCCTCGGTTAAATTAACTCAGTCTAAGTACATTAAAGATTTTCTTATTCGTACTAATCTTCTCAGCTGCAAACCATATCCAACTCGCTCTTGTTCAAGTAAAAAAAATCACCTCATTGATAGTCCTTCTTTCTCTGTTGAATGGTGTCCTTTACAAACGAGGAGGAGACCCTCTTTTTATTGAGGACCAACTATAAAAGTAAAAAAAGACCTAACTGACTATTCTAAATTGGCCTATTACATTTAATTATAAAAAAAGGCCTACAGTATTACATTAGAAAAATCCGGCCCATTTGGGGTTAAACCCGAGTTCCGGTGGACCCCAGTTTGGAGGCCCAAAATCGTATTATTCTGGTGACAAAAAAATTATCTGTAAAACAATCGCACACATGCTTGGAGGAGTATTTCTATTTTGTATTAACATGAATTCAAAATTGTGTCACTCATATTTCATGACCTCTATGCCCACTCAATCAAGATTCTACACTTAAATCATATTTTCATCCCTTTTCCTAACTACGTTACGTAATGTACGTAAATGCATACAAACACTTTTTATTTTTTAATATATGGGTGGTAAAATGAGACAACTGAACTTGTATTTAATTAATTTGTAGAATATTCCGTTTTCTTCTTTTTGTTATTAAATCTTGAAAAAGTAAAAAAGTTACATATCCATCTCTTTTCTGTAGTCTTCATAATCTCACTTTTGGTGCATGGTTAAAATATACGAATAGATTTCCACTTTAAAAAGGCCACATGAGCTTTTTTGCCGGTTTCGTTAATTTGATGGTAAAATATAATTTGGAATCAGTTTTATTGCTGGTATTTTATGTGTTTTAGTAATAGTCTTTTCATAGAAAGGTATGTCAACTTCGATAGTAATTTTTTTATTACTCAATATTCGGTTCACTAGATTTGTCATTTGTTAATATAAAATTATTATTTTTATAAAGTGATAAAATTTTAATAAAAAATATAATCATTTATAATAAAAATATTATTATTTATCAAAATTTTATTATTTTTTAAAGATAATATTTTTTTATTAATAAATACAGGTAAGACGTCTTTCAAAAGAATTATAGTATATATATCAATTATTTTCACAACCACCCCTCAATATTCATAAGTTTTCAACAAATGTCACGTACATAAAGTAACAAGTGTTATATTTGTGCCATGTGCCCCATACCCATACACTTAGCAAAATGCATTACGCACCAACCGTCCAATCCCTTTTCTTTTGTCTTCACATAATTCTTAACTTCATTTTGGATCATTAATTAATCCTCTAATTAGAAGTAATATATTTTCAATACGCAGAGTTTTGCATAAAATAATGAAAACCCAACTTTTAAAACTAGTTATAAGTGATCAGTACAAATTTAGATAAAACAATTGTACATACGATAATTTTTTTAATTTTTTTGCTTAAATAAAATAACAATTAGAAATTTTAATTTAAATAACAATAATAATATAGATTTCTATTTTGCTTTGAATTGAGGTTTTGGTCCCCGGAATTAATGAAAATAACGACAATAATGAATTTTGTTTCATAAACTTGAATTCCTCGACAACGATAAATCCCCGCCCCAAATCAATTCAATTAAATAAAAATATTGTGATATATAATATAGACGCGTTTGTTGCACATAATTTTCCAATATTAGGTATAAGTATAGAATCAATTCAAAGATTATCTCTTTAATGATTGATATTCAATACAATGATGGATTGATTACTTTAGGAGATCAATTCCATCATTTATTAATGGAATGATGTACTCATTTAACAGTTGAAACAGTTTATACTGAAAATTAAATTTTGATTATGCTAAAAAGTTGTACGTTGATATATACTGAAAGTTTACACTAAAAAATTGATAACATTGTAAACTTTTCAGTATATTAATCCGCAACTTTTCAATATATCAACCCGCAACTTTTCATTATAAACAACTTTAATTGTTAAATGAGTACACTATACACTAGTTTATATGAGACCTTCCCTTAAAATTAGAGCAGATCTCTATGTGAATTTACTCATTTTAGAAATGGATTGCATCTAGAGATGTTAAACGGGCTAGCCCTAACCCTATAGGGCCAGCCCTAACGGGTTTCGGGCTAAACGGGTTAGGGCCTTATCCGGTTCATTCTTAACGGTCCTCTAATATTGGAGACCTAACCCTAACCCTAGCGGTCCTCAGGCTAAACGGGTCATAAACGGGCTATGTCACAAAAAATAGAAAAAATCTAAATTTTAACACATAATCTAAAATAATGGTCATAAAATATTAATATTTAAACTAGAACCTAAACATTGTCCATAATTTCATTAAAATTAATAAAAATAGTTTAACATAATTACAAAAGATCAAACGACAACACTTAAATACTTAAAAGTTCAAAATATTGGTATTTAAAAGTTCAAATATAAATACTTAAAATTAATATATATAACACCTAAATAGAAATTTGGGATAATTTCAATTAATAATAATAATAACTAGTAAGTATATTATATATTTAATATTTATATATAAAATATAAAAAAAATTATGCAGGCTAGCGGGCGGGCTCGGTTAACCGGCGGGCTAGCCCGTTTAGCCCGCGGGCTAATAGGGCCGGGCCAAAAAGACCCGGATTTAAACGGGCCTACCAAAGCATGACCCTAACCCTGCATTTTTCAGGGTTAAACGGGTCGGCCCTATTAGCCCAGCCCGGATTAACATCTCTAATTGCATCACCTAAATTTCGAATATATGACATAGAAAGAAATATATTTTAAATATGCTTTCGATTCAATTAATTTTGATATAATATAAAAAAAATTAAATTCTATACAGTAATTTTATCTGCTTAAAATTCATGTTTTAATAGTGATTATTATTGGAAAACTTACATATTGGTTCACTTTTGAGTACCAACTTTCAAATAGATAAGTTCATCAAAAAATCAAACTTATAAATTGGTTCACCTGCACAAACGCGCACAAAATTCTTTTGCACAACAGACAAAAAAAGATCTGCACAACAGACAAAAATTCATTTGTACAGCAGACCAAATTAGAACAAGTCAATTTAGTTTGCACAAATTATTAATTTTTTATTTTGTACAATATTTAGTTTTACAAATCTTAATCCTATTTATTTTTTATTCAATTGCAAAATTACAATTTGCACAATCGTTAAATAATCTTTTTATAGACGAAACATACACTTTGCATATTCACAATTACAACAAAAACAGAAAATCACATCACAAATTTGACTATTGAAAATTACATCAAAAGGATTCAAAAATTGGTGATTTAAATATAGGTTCAAAAGAGTTATTATATTTATAAATAAATTTTGTGAAAAAAAAAATACTTTTGTGCAGAATAAAAATGTATTTCTATATAAATATTATAAATTTAATTATAAATATAGTAACTTTTTTGAACCTATATGTAAATCAGTCTTCAAAGATCTCTTATGCACAAAAAGTCCTCTGTTAACATAGGAGAGTTAATTTCTTCTACTCAATCTGAACCCTCATTCTGGAACTGCACAAAAACACAAAGTCCTCTTCCCTCTCATTTTTTTCATCCATTTCATCTAGAGATGTTAAACCGGGCCGGGCTAAACGGGCCAGCCCGTTTAGCCCTAAAAAATACAGGGTTAGGGTCGAGCTTTAGTAGGCCCGTTTAAATCCGGACTTTTTTGACCCGGACCTATTAGCCCGCGGGCTAAACGGGCCAACCCGCCGGTTAACCGGGTTGGCCCGCCAGCCCGGCTAATATTTTTTTTTAATTAAATATATATTATTATTATTAATGTTGTGCACGTCTGCAAGTGGCCAAGTGCAATGCCTATAATGAATGTTTTGTAGGCCTGGGCTTTTAGTATTCAAGCCCATTACCAAATTAAAAAACCTAACTAAAACTCCATTGCAAAATTAAAAAACTCAACTAAGTGCTGATGTTTAGACATTTATCAGTTTATGAATTAAGTGCTGATGTTTAGACTATTACATATTGATGTTTGAACTTTATTTATGTCTTGATATTTGGATTTATAATTATGTTGAATTATTTTGATGTATTTTAATGAATTTATGAACAATATTTAGATTAATTAGCATTTTATTGCCACTATTATAAATTTTATGTTGAAAATTTAATTTTTAATTTTTTTTAGATGAAACTCGTTTAAGACCCGTTTAGCCCGAGGCCCGTTAGGGTTAGGGTTAGGTCTCAATTATTAGAGGCCCGTTTAGAACGAACCGGATAAGGCCCTAACCCGTTTAGCCCGAAGCCCGTTAGGGCTAGCCCTATAGGGTTAGGGCTGGCCCATTTAACATCTCTAATTTTCATCGACTGTGCAACAACACCGGTATTACCATGAAATTGTTTTAAAATATTAAATATTTAATTAATTGTATTAAATATGCATTATGTGTATTAATAGCTGGGGTCAATATATAAATTTAATTGACCCCAACTTTAGATACACCTGATAATATTTTTGATACACCTGATTAAAAATTTGATACTTTAAAACTGATTCATGATAAACTTATATGAATTAGTTTCATACAAGACTTTGCCAAAAATGATAAGAAATTGAAATAAATAAATAAAGAAACTAAGATATGAATTATATATGTATAATATGCTAATTATATTATATGATATTATACGTTATTAATCATTTATATAATGACAAATTAATTAAATAAAGAGGCACATATCTCAAGTTTCACTTTACTTCTTCTAACATCATCCCTTATATATTTGGAGTTATTCTCTTTTACACCAATTACACCATACAATTCAAGTGTACTTTTAAAGAGTTACACAATTTATTATTGAAAAGTTACATAAATTATTACTAAAAAGTTACACTAATAAATATACAATTTTCAGTAATAATATGTGTAACTTTTCAATTGTATTTTGTGTAACTTTTTAAAAATAAACTAGAATTGCACGGTACATCTGATGCATACAAGACTAACATATATATTTGACGTATTCATCCTAAGTAACTATGTACATTCAACTGTATGTACACTATATATATACTTGGATAAAAAATTTGGAGGGAGCATGGCCACCCATTGGCAACGTAGACCCGCCTCCGTATGAAACCAATGAAACAATTATTATAATATAAATAAAATCCGATTGCATTTTTCCATAAAATGAGATTAATTTGTGATTAAAAAAATAAGGATCGGCATCATTTCCATTTCTTGCTTAAATAATTCAAATTAGTTCTGATTTCAAAATGAGAGTCAATTAATTTAATTGTTTCAATGTATCTAGCGAATTAGTGGTTTAGCAGCAGCAACATATTTAATTAGTTTAAAATGCCATTGTTGTTTTGTTTATTGAGAACAAATTATCACTTGTGTAGGTGTTTTAAGTGTCAATAGCCAACATCTTGTCAACTTTCCATTAATCTAAGAAAATATAGTGTCTCATAGTAACATGTTGTTTCTCTCCGGCATTTAAATATGTCATGTGGTGGTGGAAACAAATTTTATGTGCAATTTTGACTAACTTAAGGATGATTGTTTTAAATTCTTCAATGGTAATGAGAATAAAATTTTATTTTTTTTCTTTACCTTTACATATCTTGAATAAGAGTTTGTGTTCATGATCTTACATCATTAGTGTTGTGATCCAATTTTAGAATAAGTTGACAAAAAAGAAAGTTATTGATTGTGGTATGGGGGATTGATTAAGGATGATGATTATAGGATGAGATGAGGGTAATGATTACCTTATTTAGGAGGAAAATCATGTTGTGTACCTCGTTCGTTCTCATTATCTACTATAATTATTATACATTTATTCTCACTCCCATTACTATTGAAGAATTTTATATCAAGCGCCCACTTAAATCATCTTCTTTTTTGCATGCAAATATTGGATTTATTCAATTTTATTTATAAATTATATTTTTTTTATTCAAATACACTAACATTTCTATTATGTACATGCTTATCTAAAATAATCACATCACTACTTTTTATCCATCCTCTCTTTTTTTTTTACATTTACTCTCTCTCTCTCTCTCTCTCTCTCTCTCTCTCTCTCTCTCTCTCCCATTAAATTTAAATTATTATTTTATTAACTAAAAAAAAAAAACTCTATCCGTCAACAAAAATTGGACTACCTTGACAATTCATGGTTATTAAGAAGAGTTGATGTTGATGTGTAAAAGTGAGTGTATTAGTATACAAAAATATTTAATTATTAAAAAAGTATTTGTGATGTGTAAAAGTGAGTATATATATATAAATGAAAATAATGATCGTAAGTTATCCATTTTAGGTAAGTAGATCATTTATTGTAAACGACTGTTTAAGGCAACGTGGACCATTTTTCGTGGACGGAGGGAGTATATCATTTTTACTGAAAAGTGTTGACTTGATATAAAGTTACATCCATACCCCTATTTCCACATCCCAAATTATAATACAAATTCAGTATTCAATTTATTTTTTCATCCATTTTATTATTCTATAAGAATTTGTCAAATTTCTCTCAAAGCGAAAAAGAACAAAATCATAATGAGATATAATATAAAAAGCAAATGAAAATTATCCATTCATATGAATAAAAGAACTACTCGATCATATAAATAAAAAAAATACTAAATTTGTATTGAATAATATCTGCAGTTTTTTTTTGTACATAAAGTACTTCGGCTAAAAATAAAATAAACCTATTTATTACTAACATTTATGTGTCAATATTGCACATATGCAGAAGTTGTACAGTAAGAGAAAAATAACTATAAGTAGTAATATAATAATAATGGTTATTAAAATCAAAATAGAAAAACACACTCAAGGGATCAGCATATGACATGGGATAAAATGGATCATTTACTATTGTTTTCACTGACGTATGTCTATGAGTATGAGGCGCACCAACGCGCGATTGTTGTGGAGTAGCAACTCGTGCGTTGCGCGCCGTCTACATGACCATCGTTGAGTCACTTCGTCGGGTCTCCATCTACTCCGTCCGCCTCTTCCGCACGTGGGGCACGCAGTGGGCCGCATTCCGCTCTTCCTCCTTGGGCCTCAACACTAATTCCCAACAGTCTGTAATCATATTTTTTAGTTTACATGTACTATTGGTGGTAAAGTTTGTCGATTTATTGTGGATTCGGGTTCTTGTGGGAATGTTACTTCGGCTGATGCAGTGACTAAATTGAACTTGCCTGCTGAGTCACACCCTTTACCTTACACTTAGGTGTGGATTCAGCGTGGTAATTCTATTATAGTTGATAAAAGTGTGCTTGTTCATTTTTCAATTGGTGCTAAGTATAAAGATATGGTTTGGTGTGATGTGGTGTCTATGGATGCTTGTCACTTGTTTTTGGATTGTCCGTGGTAGTTTGATCATTCTGTTGTGCATGATGGTCGTCTGAATACATATAGTTTTCTATTTTAGGGCTCCTGCATTATTTTGCACTCTGTTCTGTCTTGCCCGTCTGCTCAGTGTGAGTCATTATTGCTTTAACATTCTGCCTTTTTGGCCGAGGGATTTGTGGTTTTTCTTTTAGGGATGAATTCTCCTTTGTGATGGCCCCAGTGCATTCTTATATTCAAATTTTACTTGATGAGTTCGTCGATATATTTCCTGCTGAGTTACCTCCGAGCTTACTGCCTTTATGAGACATCCAGCATTCCAGCATCACATTGTTCTTGTTACGGGTGCTTCTCTTAAAAAATTTATGAATAATATTCATATACTCCCTTCATTTACAAGAATAGATTTAGTTACTTTTTGTATGGATTTTAAAAAATAGATATATTGTGTAAAAAATAATAATAGTGTAAAGTATTTTTATTTTTAAAAAAAAGGACACATTAAGTGTAAATCGATGAATATAATAAGATGGCTTAATTCTTGTGAACTAGGGGATATGCAAAACATATTCATCTATCTCAAGATTACTCGCACACTTATTGTATTAGAATGTCCTAATATTATTTATATATTCTTTAAAAAAGTAAAGCATTAATTTATATGTATACTCATAAAATTATAAAAAAAATTAATTTATATAAAATCATTTTTTCTTAATTTTTGTGTAAAGATAAAATATGCAAATAATTTTTAAACGGAACGCTTACTACAAGAGAGATTATAATATTTTATGACACCCTTGAATTTGGGAAAGAAACTAGAAAATGTCCCACCATTTTCCATAGTTTTCCCTCGGTTCATAAAAAATGCTCTTATTATTTTACACGTGGTTTAATGCAATATATCGAAGAGTAGTATAAAGTATTTTAAGGTTCGATTACAAATTTAAAAATTGTATATAAAAAATATACTTGTAACAAAATAACAAGTTCATTTATTACGAACGGAGAGATATAATGGAAAAGAAAAAACAAAAAGGAAAAAGTAAACACCCATGTCGATTTGGACGCGGCAAATACTTATTAATCGCCGGAACAACCGGTGTTGAACTCGAAGCTACATGATTGATTATTGATTAGATTCATATGCTCCCCCATTAGATTATGCCACCTAACAAATTTATATCAGTAGATTTTATATTAAAAACACTTTATAATAAAATTATTTTAAAGTACTAAATATTTAGTTGAATGTATTAAAATTTTTATCAGAATTATTAAAATTTAGAATCAATAAAATCTATAATAATTATAATATAATCGATCCAATTTTTGATAGATCTAATTAAATATTTGATAATTTAATATAAATTCATGATAAGTTTATCATTAATCATTTTCATACAAATTTTTGTCATGGAGGCAATGTCAATGTCATACATTTAAATTTAAATATTTTCCAAATCTATCTCAAATACCTCAAAATATAATTAATAATATTCTAAAAAAATGATTAATATATCAAAAAATAATTAGTAATACTTTAATTAAAAAAAACAAAAACATGTTTTGGCGTATTAGTGTGATTTAAAAAAAAAATCAAAATAAAACTTAAAAATTCAGATGCATATAGGGCATTCTAGAATTTACCAATTTTTAAATGTAATACCCAGCCTTTTGAAAATACTCCTCTAAATAAATTCTTGAATAAAAAATTTTATAATATAAAATTAATATTATTAGGTATAATTATCAATATTATTATGTCTATTAAACGGATAAAACTAAATTAATAAATAGAAATTACAATATAAATATTTATGGTATTAAAAAATCTCAATAAATACACTTAATAATATAAATCTCTTAGTATGAATATATTTCAGAGAAGACATACTCTCATCCCTTTATCACAGAATGAGCTTCATTTTAGTTTTTTAATAAAAATAACAAGGAGAATTTTAGAAAGAGGATGGTGATACATTGTTAATATTATATTTTAATTTTAAAATAAGTGAAGATAAAAAATTTAGCTGATAAATAATTTAAGATAAAAACTTATACAAACTTGAGTTCACAGTGAACTCGATTTGTCAATTTTCATTGTTATGTGTATATACTATCACTGTTATGTATATTCACTATAATTGTTGTGCATATACACTATCAATGTAAAAAAATCAAATATATTTTTATAACAATGAGTATATATGGATAATAGTGATAACAATTATACATAATTTAAGAGAAATAAATGTTGTTAGTAGATCCAATATTTATGAAAAATTATTTATGGTATCGCTGTCAAAGATCACTAACAACCAATAAATATAGATGATTGAGTGTTAAATGCTTAAGGAAGCAAAAATATTTAAGAATAGTTAATGCAAGCAATAGGAACACTAAGAATTGTCAAGTCTATTATAGACTTGGACTTGAAGATTGTGGATATTTTATTATGAGCCTGAAAGACTGTATTTATAGTCAAGATTGTTCCTTATGTTGCTCTAGTATTTTGTCTAAATCCATGCTTTTAATGCAAGGATTCTGGCAAGTAGAAGTCATGGACCAAAACTCTTGTGCATAGTGATTCAACCTACTGAGGAAGGGGCAGTTGGATGTCTGCACATGATCTTTTATATTTAGGACAAGTATTCTCTAGAGTGTGCATTGTCCAGCTGACTCTACGGACTACGAGGGCTACTCTACCGCAGGTTGCTATAAGGATCTTAATCTTATCCTATGACTAGACTACGAACATCATCTTACGGTCAAGATTTGAAGTCTTCATGTAGCTGCTTCTTTGAGCTCGCTGAGGTCGAGCTAGGTGGTTTCCTTTGGACCTTGCCCGAACTTTGATGTCTGGCAAGTTTGACGAGGTGCTGGTGAGGTGCTCATGAGGTCGTTAGGGTCCAGTCTGGGTCGACCCTAAGGCTTTGATGAGATTTTTTGGGTCTTATTTGGATTAGTGTCTTAGGCTGCCTTCTCTTGGAGTATTGGGATTTAGGGTTTTGTCCAGTGGTCTTTGGCTTTGGAGACCTGAGTTGATGGGTCGATACGTAGGGTCCAATTACTAAATGGATCTTGAGTTTATGAATAATTGTGCTACTACAATTCCCCCTCAGTTCATCCTTGAAACTTCCAAGGTCGAGTTGGTTTCTCTTCGAGGTTAATGTGCGGTTGAGGAGATGTGATGCATTTGATTTACATTGGGACGAGGTCCAAAGGGCAATCTGAGGACTTTGGATCTTGAATGTGTAAAAAGATGGTGCACTTTTTATGAAAAGTACGTGTACTTTTCACAACTCTTGAACTATTTGTGTTAAGCCTTAATTAATTTATTGTTGAGTGTCATGATTACTTCCCTAGAAATCCAAGAGCTTGTGGGTAAAATGCACCTCGGAAAGGTCTCTTCTGGTCTGTACTCATATTTTGGACACACATGTGTTAATAATGAAGGACTCTAAGTCTTGGGGTTTTTGTGAATTTGCCCCCGAGAAAATTTCTTAGACGCCCTTAGCTTCACCTACAAGTAGGAGAAAATGTATTCCCTCCTCTTTACACTTTCAAATATTTGAAATCTTCAAGTAAGTTGCAAGCAATTTTTGGCGAACTTCGGTGAGTAATTCTTATCTTCTTTCATCTTTCTTCTACCTTTCTATCGAAAAAATGGATAGGACTAGTGGGCTAAAAGTTTTTTAGCTCGCAATATCGATATGGAAGTATTTGAGAAACCAATGTTGATTCTGATGGGCTCACGTTTATTGGATAAAGATGAAGTAGAGGGGATTTTCAAATGCTGCTGAAATCCTACAGTGGCAACAATGCATGGTGCCTTCAGAAGTGATGAGGGTGGAAATTTAGGTGCTAACAATTCAAGAAAGGTCTGCAAATGAGGCTGCCACCACTGATATACCACGAGGCAAAATGAATGAGGGAGAGAAAATCAACCTCAGCCAGATCTTTTCATCAACAAACCTCATTCAATATCGGGGAGAGAAAGGTCGGTGGCGAGGCAGCCCAATCCGCACGAGAATATCAGAAGTTATGGGTCCGACTGCTTCATCCGAAACTATAATGTGGAAAAGGTTTGTTGATGAAAAGATCAGGCTGAGGTTGTGTTTGACTTCTACGAGTACCTCAATGCCCATTCTTACAACCATTTGGAGCGAGATTTGTGAACATTTCTTGCAGCATCAAGGACTCGTTATTTTTGAAATGGGATAGAGAGTACTATGGACGAGCAGGATTAAGCCAACAAGCATTGGAAGCTCCATGTTTCATCCGATGCACAATTTTATAAGCCAGAGCCGGATGAATGTAATATTAACCTCTGATCGATATACTGGTAATATCATATGATATCATGCTGGCGGGTTGAGATTTCCACTCCATCTGGCTGTGACCCATCTTCTAAAATAGCTATGAGTTAGCTCTGATGCATTTGGACCCCCAACTCATGGAGAGTTGTTATTTAGGGATGATATTATTTTAACTCCGATGTCTCTACCGAATGTAGACCATGGGTTAGTGCACTTATTTATTCTAAGTGGCCAAAGATAGTAAGCACGCTAGTGATGACCACATCAAGGCCTAACAAGATAAGCTCGTGCTTAGTATCCCGAGCAAGACTAAAATAATGCCTTCATATTGGTTCTGGGTCACGGGCGATGGAAAACTAATAATGGCACACGAGGGGTTGAGATCGATGTTTCCACTGTCTTCTGACCAAAAAAATATAGTAAATGGTAAACTTTCTCGATACTTCATCCCACACTAATCTAATACTTATTTTCTTTTTCAAGTCATCATCTCTCTCCTCAGGACGAGGTTTTCTTTTCCTCCAGGGTCGTGCATGAGAGAATCTTACTCGATATTACTGAGGATTGGTATGACAAGATCATGATTGCCTTGGGTAATTTGATGAGGTCGAGGTTGTTTTGAGATCCATACCATCTAGAGCGTGAAGATGGTAAGTTATTTCGTCTGTGTGTTATGTCATGTCTTTGAATGTCAAATATAAATAACTTTTTTTACAATGGGTGCCTTTGTTATTTTAAAGAGCTACCCCGGTGATTTGATGTCGAGCATCAGCAATTGAGGATGGGGATTGTTCCCAAGAAGTGAAAGGGAAAAAAGAAATCGATATTACTGGCTGTTCCACCACCACCTCGGGCACTGATCAAAAACTCTAGAGACAGTGTCATGGTTAGACAGTTGCAGACACTGCTAAGGTGCCTGACAATCCGGCTAATAGGTCGAGGTCTATCGATGGTCCATACGATGTGGAAAGAAGGAGCTAGTGAGCTCCAAGGGCCGAGTTCTTGTTGTTTGGTCCTTCCTAAGATGTGGTCTGACCAAAATAGAGAGGTAACTCAATCTAAATACATTTTTCTAATTCTTTAAAAAAAAATTAAGTACTAACTCTTTGTTTATAGCAGGTTGTTCAAGCAGTCATACCCCACACACTAGTGATTGACTTTGTGGGTCTCGAAACTCTACTGATCAGACTCATTTTTTGCCCTACCTTTATTGGAAGACTAAATACGTCCCTCGCTCTTAGAACATCGGCATGTGAAACTGTCAATCAAAATACTGTCAATATCAATCTACCTCACTTAGGCTATGACCTTGAAAGTTGCCAGAATCATATCATGAGCTCTCTCCCCTCGCAACCTTGAAGTAGCCAATCAACTTTGGCTTAAAATAAGAATGAGATCTCGATGATGAGTCGAAGGCCTCGGGCCAGGAGGTGGAGAGTGTTAGGGGCAAAACATCGAACCAAATTAGACAATTTGAGGTGAAGCTTTGGCTCGCAGAGGAAAATAGCCAAGTCCTCGAGAAAAAGGTTTGACTCAAGTGCCCAAGGAGAATAGGGTCATCGAGAAGGCTTAGAAAGTGGCAAGGAGAAGGCCAAAAGATTAAGGATAAGTTTGCTGACGTGGACGACAGAATCGCTTACCTCGGGATACAAAGGACTTTATCACCGGAGGAGTACGATCCTTCAAAAGATCCACAGTAACCATCGTTAATGCATATGACCCCACATTTGCCAATGCCATCAAGGTCGTCAAGAGTACATCAACCAACAAAAGAGCTAGAGGATTACTACAAGGAGTTTTTGTTGAGCCACCCGGTGGATAACATGTTTTATGTGTTTGTCAAGGATTTGGACTAAGCATACTATCGATCTCAACTGGTGGCCCAAGTGTTTGCATCTGCTCGCTCCGAGAGACCCGATACCTGGGCCCTTGGATAGTGGGGACGAGGAAGAAACAGTTGAAGCTGCCTCTGTCTCCGACCCTCCTCCTGCTAATTAAGATCTTATTAACAAAATTAAATAAATATGAGATTATATTGACAATGCAAATAAATATAGGACCATTTTAATAAATATAAAAAGATATAGGATTAATCTGCTTTAAATTTTCACTTCTCTTTTATCTATTTTATCGAATTATATTAAAACTTGTGCCCAAACATATGTACATAGTTTTGGTGGGGGATATATTTTGTATGAGTAGATTTTATATGAACATGGTTCATGAAATGTTTATCATGATACTGTTTTAAATTATCAAATATTTGATCATGTGTATCAAATAATTCATTCACCAAAAATACATTCATGTTTTTATAAAAGTTATTATTTTTATTATAAACTCACAAATAATTATTTTATCATAAATAGATTTTACAATATATATATATATATATATAATACCTTTTTTATTTATTAATATGTGTCCAATTCTATTAGTAGAGTTTTAATGTAAAAAGTGAATATTTACTTAAAATGTCAAGACGAGTTTATAAAACAAAACTTACCATAAATTATAGGTCACCCTTAATTTATAAATTAGACTTAGTTTTTCCATGGATGCAAATGGCGGCCGCCTAGGCACTTTACGGCATCCGGCCGCCGATGCCTAGGCCTAAGCGGTGGAAAAAGGTGGAGAGTGCATTTGGCACCACCTAGGCGGCCTCGGCGGCGATAAAAATGTGGCGGTTTTGGCGGAATTTGGCATTTTTTTAGTTATGTAGTGTTTTAAATTTAAACAATAATTAAACTAATAGCTAAAGTAATACTAATAAGTAATTTAGGTACAGTACTTGAACTAAAAAAAAATGAAAGAAACGAGAAGATAGAGAAAATGGAAAAAGAAAGAGAGAAGTGGTCTTGTTGTATTTTTTGAAAAATGCATTGGGTATTAAACTATTAGAGTAAGTTACATATAAGGTCATTTATAATAGTGTAATTGTGTTGGTCCCGAAACGAGTATAATCAGTGTATGGGGGGAATACACTGATATCAGATTTTTCTGAAAGACTCAGAAAAATGCTCTAACACTCTTAGTCAGGAAGATCCTGAATTACTCACTAAACTGATAGTCCGCAGGGGCAGCAGGGACAAGTCAGTAAGGAGTCAGATAGGCTGAGTGTGAGTTTTGTGCTCGGAAGCTCAGTAGAGATAACAAACCTACTGATTGCTCGGGAGCAAGTCAGTTGTACTACTATCTCAGTGAGCTAGAGTACGAGCGGAATGTGAGCCCTTAATTTCTACTCGTTTTAGTTTCTGAAAACTTTCTCTGAGTTTGCTTAGTAAATTGGTGGTTAAGGCTTGTGCACAGTATTAAGACTCAGGATGATTGATTCAGTCTGAAGATCAAAACAATGCAGCATGCTCAGTTTAATATGAATGACAATTATGATCCTGAGCAAAAATGTAAATCAGCACACAAGGGTCTTTTTAACGTGGTTCGGAGATAACCAACTCCTACGTCCACGGCCTGATTTAACAGGAAGTTATCCTCAAAACCCTGAGGATAGGTACTTGGGTTTTACGTGCCAAGGGACACGAATAACCAACTTCCTCTCTTAGGAACTGACCCCTGGGTAGTTTTACAAGTCTCAGTCCTTCTAACCAACCAATCTCACACCCTGAGTGGTTTGGTATTCTTGGTTCCAACTAAGGATAGCCCTAGCAATACAAAGTAATGCTAAAGATTAGAGCTATCAAAACTAAGCAGATACAGAGTGAATCCTACTACAACACTAGGGAAATTTAATTGCAGAGTGTTATTCAAAGTATGCTTTGAGTGCTTGGATTCTTGAGAGCTTTCGCTTGGAAATTTCCCGTTAACCTTGAATGGGTGCAAGGCTCTCTGTATTTATAGGCAAGATTAAAAAAAGATCCGTTGGAGGAGATCTTTACAAATCTTTCCTATTTAGGGTGGTTGCAGGCTAGATGTACTTGTTGACCTTTTTCCCATGCTTAATATGGAAAATATTGTCCCCTAGCTTGCAACTCTGAGACGCATTAAATGCCGCATTAACTGCTGCGCAGACTCCGTACATGCGCGTCAAAAGATGATTGGCTCTCCGTACAAACGGCTAGTTGACCATCTGACACTTGTCCTTCCTCGTACATTCAATGCTCCGAGTTTTTTGTCAATAACTCAGGTTGAATGTTTGTCTTTAATGGAGTCTACTGACATTCTCTTTGTCTCTCAGGCGTTAACATAAATGTCAACTATCCCATCGCATAAATAACCTTTTTACTTTGGACTTACATGGATCAGGTAAACTGACCCAAGGCCTAAGTCAGGTCTTACGAGCATTCAGCTCAACCTGATAGGTTATTCAGCCCAGTATGTGTAACCTTTTTGCTTTGGACTTACATGAGTCAGATAAACTGACTCAAGGCCTAAGTCAGTTCTTACGAGCACCCAGCTCGGCCTGATAGGTCACACAACTCTTCACTGACTAAGTTCTGTCCTGAGCATGCTTAGTGTACTCAGTAGAAACATCAGTCAATGGTACTCCGGATTGTCTTCAGGATGGATCTTCAGACTTCGGTCTTTAGCTTCAGTTCAGGCAATCTTCTTCAAGACTGACTCTGACCTTTATCAGGATGAATTGCACTTCAGACTTCAGATGATTGGGTCGACTCCAATATACTTCAGTATTCAACACGTTCCCCCTAAACTGAATCCCTAGCCTGACTATCTTGAACTAGACAATCCTGACTAACTGTACTTAGGCAAATCATCAGGGGTTTTGGGATCTAATCAAAACACTCAGATTGTCCCAACAATTTCTCCCTTTTTGATGATGCCAAAACCCTTAAGCAAATTCCTATCCATCTATACAAACAACTGACTTAGTCAGTGAAACAACTCAGTACCTCCTGACAAGCTAGGTACTTAGTCTATAAGATGGAAACAAGGAATGGGTTAGTACAGTTCTTTGATAAGAATGCAGAAAGATAGATCAAGAGTCAACAAGAAGTTGTACTCAGGAACAATAAATAACTTCATTGATATTTAACAAGGTACAAAATCTTGAAGCTATTACAAAAGATATTCCTGACCAACTAACTCCTGATCTATTCACTCGCCATCTCCTTCCCAGCGGCTGGCCGGAATGCCGTACATGTCGAGTACTCTCCTTAGGCAGAGATCCAGTTTGATTGGATCTGATATAACGTTCCTAACCTGAGCGACTCTAACAACTTCGGCCTGAATGGCTGCCCTGTCCAGCTGATTAGTATTCCCAATGAGGGGAGGGGAATACCTGACCAAATCAGGAGGAGTGATCTCTACGCCTCGTGCGTCAGCATGTCGGATAATGTTTACCCAGAGATTAGGATACTCCTCTGTCATCCAGTAGTGGAAGGTATCTGACTCATCTTCATTCAGGTCACTCCAAACCTCCACTACATGGAAAAGGTAACTCCACCTATTCCTGACTGGAATCCAGTGCTCAATCATCTCCACTGGAATGATCTCCTCAATCAGCATAGACATCGGGGGTCCCTGACCGTGAACAGCCTTCAGCTTCCGCTCAGTCTTCTTCTTCGGGGCTTCAGCAGACTTGTACTTTTTCAACCGAGATGATAAGTACTCATTGGATTCCTTCAGCCTCTGAATCTGACCGAGGCTCGTAATTATTTCTAACTTCGCCATCTTTTCCTTCTCGGTCATTTCAGGCACCCTCCTCTGAGTCAAACCCTGAAACTGAGCTTCCTACGATTCTTCCCAAATGGTAGCCAAAGGATCCGCTGAAGTCTGCTTCAGCTTTTTCTGAGCGGGCTGGCCCTGACTCGCCTCAGCCGCTGATACGGACCTCGTCCGTTTCCTCTCCTCTCCACTGGGACCAAGTCCTTACTTCCTCTGCAACACTGTCTGAATCAGTTTCTTCTTCTTTGCTATTCCTTCCCCCTTTTTGACATCATCATTATTAACTTTCTTAATGACCTCCTCAAGGGCTTGGGCAAGCAATTCGAATCCATGAAACATGTCGTGCTGAGTCTCTTCATAATCACTCATACGGCCAGTCAGAAAATTAACTTCAGTACCGTAGATCTTCAGTTGGTCCTTGGCCTCAGCGGAAACGGCTTTGGTGATGTCTGACTTCATTGAGGCACAGGTCTCAGTGACAGTCAATTGAGTCTTGGCGGTTAGTTCAGACATCAGTTCCGCCTTGATCTCATCCTTCATCTGAGCAAATTTTTCTTCCACCTTTTGATCCAGCAAAGTACTGAACTTTGCATCCTGCTCAGATAGGGCATTGGCTGTCATCTTGTTGCAGGCTTCAAGTGTTTCTGATGTTTGCGCTGCAATTGCTGTAACCTCAGTGCCTACAAAAACTCCAAGACTGCCCAGAGCCTCAGCCCACTCTGCATCCATGCGAACATGGTCGAAATTCAGCAAAGTCATTTTCTTGCTGATGAGGTCAGCATAATCATTGAACCTCTTCGTTTTTCCCTCAACAATGATTACCCGTCTGTGGAGATTGGCGAGTTCTCGTGACGAGTTTTTCCAACCAGTAGTAGCACAGATCTGACCTGATGGACCCTGTCCTGAAGCCTCAGCAGTCCCGGGTCCGGGGAGTGCTTCATCGGCCGGTGCACTGACCCCTTCAGTGCCACCTTGCTGACTGTCATCAGCAATCACAGCCACCTCCGTTTCCTTCACACCTCTTGCTGAACCTCTGGAACTTTCACCAGTTCCAACCTAACACCTTCAGCCTTCTCCGGCTCAGCATCAACAACCTTGGGGTAGATTTTTCTGACAGTGTTAACAAAATCATCTACCCTAAGAAGTGGAGTGATGGATCTGACCTGAAACGCATCAAATAGTGCAGCCTCTTCTTCAGCAAGTTTTTCCCAACCTTTCTCCTCTACCAAGGCGGCAATCTCCGGGTAGGTGGCTCTCCGGGTCATAGCATATGTTCGGAGCTCAATAGCCTCCTCTTGCTGAGCTGTGGTCAGATCGGAGAGGTGTTTGGAGACAATCTTCTGAGCCTAATTCCGAGTCAGTACCTCGAATGGAGTCAGGCTGCCTTCAGCTGGAGCTGGGAATCTCCAAGGCATTTCGATCATCATTGGTGTCTCTTCAGCAGTAGATGGTTCAGACTGATGCTCTGACTCCACCTGAGTCCTTTCTTTCTCCATAGGTTCCCCCTTGTCAGGTTCCCCTTGAGCATCAGTAACTTCCCCCATGGGTTCGCCCTGAACCTCTACATCTTTCTCCGTCTCCATATCATTCCCTTTCTCTTCAGAACCTGCCGGAGTTATCTCCAACCCGGCTACCATCTCAGGAACCGCAATCAGGGCAGACTGAATCTGCTTGTCTGCCTTATCACTTTCCAGAACAAAGTCTGGTTCCTGAGTTAGTGTAGCAGCAGCTGGTTCCTGAGTCATTCCAGCTCCATGTTCACTCTCTTGACCAACTTGCTGCTCATCCTCCTGAGCAATTTGCTGATCTTTCTCTTGAGCAGGCACCTGATCTCCCTTTGGAGCAACCTCCTGCTCCATTACCTGCTCAGCCACTGGTTCAGCAACCTGACCACCCTCAGTATTAGAACCCTGATCAGTTTGCTCCTTCTCCTTCGGATCCTCCATCACTACCTCATCCTCCAACACTTCATCCTCAGTAGGTTTCCCCGCCAGTCTGTCCTTAGACGGTGATACTGACTTGGCCTGTGAAGTGTTCTTCAGTTTCACAATGATGTTTTTTATGGTAGTGGTGGCCTTCTCTGCCACCTTTTTCTCCGAAGGCTTCATCTTCTGACCCTGCTTCTTCACTGTCTTGCCCTTCCCAGATGACAAACTTTTGAAAAGAGTCTGCTTGCCAGTCAAAGCAGTGAAGTTCTCTTTGTCCAAATCTCCAAGAGCAAGAGTTTGGAGCACCAGAGAGATACAAGTACCATAGTGGACTGGTTTCGAGATTGTGCAAGTCCCATCAGTACCCTCTATCACCTTGTTGCTCTCAGCAACCAGTTGCTGAATGAAGAACTCCTCCCAGTCAAAAAGCTTGTTTTCCACCACAGCTTTCATCAGATACAGCTTCGGCCTAGACACTTGCTCTTTGCCTCCAGCAGTTGCCATTATGTACTGACAAACCAAATCCAGCAAGTGTCTTGCCACCGGGGTCAGAACGGACTTGTTGAGCCTGACCTTTATTAGGGTCTTTCCTTCAGCAAAAAAATCCAAAATCTCTTGCTTTTTCCCTATCCCAAAGGTGTGGGGAAGATCTAGCTGCTTCTTCTCCTCAGAGTGAGGCAAATTGAAGGTCTCCCTGATCAACTTCCTGACATTGATTTTGATCCAGGTTCTCTTCACACCAGTCTCTCCATCCACTTCAGCAGAGTGTTGAGTGGGAATGGAGGATACCAACTCGCCCTCTGTGTTCTCCCGCAGCCTAATAAGAAACCCAGCAACCAAGGATGGACACAGCTTCTCTGGCATCTTCGTGACCCAGTCGAGAATTCCAGCCTTCGTTACCCATTCTTGAATGGGCAAGATGTCTGGGTGCCCAGAAGAGAAATCCGCCATCGGCTCACAGTTGACTTGGCCCTTCAAAGCTTCCAAATTAGCAAGCAACATGGTGGTCTTGGAAGGCACCATTGAAATCTGTAAGGTTAATGTAGAGAGAGAAATATAGTATAGGATGCAAGAACTTAGAATGCGAAAAGTTTCCTCAGGATGAGATCGACACCTATTTATACTAAAACTTCAGTTATATCGGACGGTTCAGAATAAAAGACCTTTAATATTCAATGGTTGAGATTAATTCTTAAAATTGCATGCACGTGGATTAAGCAGTTTCGGATTTCAAAGGTCATAATTCAAAAACTTTATCGGAAACAGTTCCCGCCTCCTTCGTATTTAATGTGTGTCAGAGGATGTCCATAGTTAATTCAAATTATTGCATTAAATAATAACATAATAATAAATGAACGGCTGAGATTGTATGACAAAAAGATATGATTTTACAACTCGGCAGACAGTATCAAAGATGATGTAAGCAAGATATGATGACTAAAATAATTCAGGAAACATACCAGTCAACCAGATTTTGATATCTGACTGATACCACATTTGACCTATCAGGGTGACAAGCCCTGAACTCAGTGTCCTGAACTTTAGTCAGTCTATACTGACCATCCTTTCTTACTGACTGTTCCCCCTTCAACCATTCACCATTTCTCTACATATCCTTCAAAACTGATCCTTAGTTAGTCATTCCCCCTGACCTTATGCATACTGAATTGAGGTTCATACTGAACCTTCAAAGCCTGGGTCAAGGAGTCCTAACTCTACTGACAACTCAACAAACCTGGTTTCAGGCAAAGCCTTAGTCAGGATGTCAACTCTCTACTTATCAGTAGGGATCCTCTCCATCCTTATATCCTTCTTCTCAACATGATCTCTGATGAAGTGATGTCTGATGTCTACATGCTTACACCTTGTGTGTAAGACTGGGTTTTGGGATATGGCAATGGCACTATTATTGTCACAATAAATTGGGACATCAGTGGCCTCTATTTGGTAGTCTCTCAGTTGTTGCTTCAACCAAAGAATCTGGGAGCAACAGCTGCCTGCCGCCATATACTCAGCCTCAGTAGTAGATGTTGCAACACTTGTTTGTTTCTTAGAAAACCAAGAGATCAGTTTACTTCCTAGAAACTGACATGTGCCTGTAGTTGATTTCCTATCAAGCCTACAGCCTCCATAATCTGCATCTGAATAACCAGTCAGTTCTAAGTTGTCATCAGAGGGATACCAAAGTCCTAAATTGACTGTACCCTTAAGGTATTTCAGTATCTTTTTGGCACTCTCTAGATGACTCTTCTTCGGATCAGACTGATACCTTGCACAAACTCCGACTGCATAAGTGATGTCAGGACGACTTGCAGTCAGGTACAATAAGGATCCAATTAGTGCCCTATATTCAGTCTGATTCACTGAGGTCCCCTCCTTGTCAGGATCCAGCTTCTCATTTGTGTTCATGGGAATACGTGAGACTTTGCTGGTCTGAACTCCGAATTTTTGAATCAAATCCCTCGCATACTTGGACTGATTTATGAAGATTTTGGAGTCAGATTGCCTGACTTGAAGACCTAAAAAGAAGTTCATCTCTCCCATCATTAACATCTCAAACTTCCCCGTCATCAACTTGGAGAATTTCTCACAAAGCTTCAGCTTCGGTGATTCAAATATTATGTCATCCATACAAATCTGAACCAAGAGAATGTCTTCCCCTTTGGATATCCTGAAGGGAGTCATGTCCACTGTTCCTTTCACGAACCCGTGGTCTATCAGGAACTGGGAAAGTGTATCATACCAAGCCCTGAGGGCTTGTTTCAGGCCATAGAGAGCTTTCTTCAGGTGATATACCTTATTTCCAACTCCGAACCCTGGAGGTTGTTCCACATAGACCTCCTCGTTCAGTACACCATTCAGAAAAGCACTCTTTACTTCCATCTGATACACCTTGAACTTCTTGAATGTTGCATATGCCAGAAACAACCTGATTGCTTCCAACATTGCAACTGGGGCAAAGGTCTCATCATAGTCGATCCCTTCGGCCTGAGAGTATCCCTTGGCCACCAGTCTAGCCTTGTTCCTGACAACAACATTCTTCTCATCCCTCTTGTTCTTGAAAACCCACTTGGTGCCAATAACGTGTTGACGCCTAGGTCTCTCAACTAACTCCCAAACCTGATTCCGCTCAAACTGATTGAGCTCATCCTGCATGGCTAGGATCCAGTTGGTGTCAACAAGAGCTTCTTCTATGCTCTTAGGTTCCTGATCACTCAGGAAACAACAAAACATAGCACTCTCGTCAAAGGACAACCTTGTCCTGACCCCCTCATTGACATCACCAATGATATCAGTCAATGAGTGATCATCTAGCCACCGCCTCCTACTTACGTTCTCTCGCCTGATCCTGAAATATTAGTCTCGACAATAACAGGCAAAGAAACGGAATGAGCAAGAACAGGGGACACTGAGTCATTCCCTGAGGGTTGTACAATATCAGGGACATTGTTTTCCCCTACAGAGTTGGACTCAGTAACTGTCTCAGGTGCAGAAGCATCATCACCGACATTACGTGCCTCAGGTTGAGTCTGTGCCTCCGTCTGAGACTCAACATTCTCCGAGGCTGGGGCTTGCTGAGGGTTGGCCTGAGGTCCATCCTGATCGTCATCATCATCCCATCCCTTGGGAGCATTCATGAATTTGACCTTGAACTCAGGATTCTTCAGGCTCAGTCTTGTTACCCTCTTGGTAACCCCCTCAGTGTCAGGACTCGGAACCTGTTTTCTATGCACTGATGCAGTCTCATCAAACACAACATGAGGTGTTTCCTCCATACAAAGGGTCCGACAGTTATACACCCTGAAGGCTTTGCTGACTGAGGAGTATCCTAAGAAAACTCCCTCATCAGACTTGCTATCAAAGGCTTTAAGCTGGTGTTTCCCATTATTCAGGATGAAACACTTACACCCAAAAATATGGAAATAGGAGATGTGAGGCTTCCTTTTATTCCAAGTTTCATAAGGTGTCTGAGCATGTTGTTTGTTCAGCATAGATCGGTTCTGAGTGTAGAAAGCAGTGCTGATTGCTTCAGCCCAGTACTTCTTGGGCAGTCCTGACTCAGCCAACATGGTCCTGGCAGCTTCCTTCAGGGTCCGATTTCTTCTCTTAGCTAGCCCATTCTGTTGAGGGGTCCTGGCTGCCGAAGTCTCATGAGCAATACCAAGGTCAGTACAAAAATCAGTTATAATTGAGTTAATAAACTCAGTTCCCCGATCTGATCTGATCCTGACAATGCTCTGACCCTGTTCAGTACTCAATTTCTTGAGTAACTCTGGAAGCTTGACCTGTGTCTCCTTGCAATGGTAACACTAATCTACATCACTAGCAAACGTTTTGTCAGTGTACTTCTTATCTGACGACTCCCTCCGGCTCCCTAATGATCTCTCAGGCTTGGAGCTGGATCATCTGGGATCAGCATTGTCTCTCCTCTTGGAGCTCTTCTCATCTCTTCGCCGCTCAGGCTCGTCACGTTCTCTCCTGGAATCAGAACCCCTCATCTCTTCCCTCCGTGGGCTCGATCTCCTGAGGCTGGAATACATGCGGTCACGATTGTCAGTATAAAACTTCTTATACCTACCGAAACGAGAGTTCAGCTTCTCGAATCATCGTGCCATCAAGCTGTACTCCAGGGCTAGCTCATCCTTGTTCATCTCTCTGAGTGATTTCGAGCTAGATCCAGCCTCAGGCTCAGGAGTAGCTTTAAGAGCCACGCTCTTTTCTTTCTCAGGAGTCTTCTCCTCACTCGTATCCTCACTGACAACACCTTTCGTCTTCCTCTTATCGAGGTCGAATTCTAGAGCCTTTAACTCTGAGAATAGGTGAGAGTAAGGAATGTTTGTGAGATCCTGAGTGTTGTTTAACAAGATCACTCCTGTGTCCCATCTTTCAGGGAGACAGTTCAGGATTTTAGATGACACCTCCCTCTTGGGAAAGTCCTTCCCAAGTGTTGCTAGCTTGTTCATCATCTTAATGAACCGAGCTTCCATCTGATCAATGGACTCTCCTTCCAACATCCGAAATGCCTCAAACTTCCTGATAACAAGATCACGCTTGTTCTCCTTGATCTTCTCTGAGCCCTCACTCATCTCCTCAACGCATCCCAGATCTCCTTCGCGGTCTTCAGGTGCATGAGCCTGACTGAATTCTCATAAGAAATGGTGTGGAGTATAATGTTCTTCGCAACATTATCCAGTCCGATTTGCTTAATCTGGTCAGATGTAAGCTCGGACCTCTCCACTTCTTCATCACCGGCAGCCGGAACAGGGACATTACCAGTAACAGGTCAGGTGGTCTGAAGATTCCTCATGAACTTGCTCGGACCATGCTCAATCACCTTCGGCATCTGATCATGGATGGAGTAGAGATGTGCAAGGACCCTGAATTTCCAATAGTCGTAATTATCAATAGAAAACTCAGGAAGACTGCCTTCAAGGCACTTAGAACTGGATGCCATGAATGCAAATTTTCAGAAACAGATCTGTTCAGTTGACCACCAAAAGTTTCTCCTCAGAAACTGTTGGTAAACAAAGTCAGTGATCTTTTGAACCACTGCTCTGATACCACTTGTTGGTCCCGAAACGAGTATAATCAGTGTATGGGGGGGAATACACTGATATCAGATTTTTCCGAAAGACTTAGAAAAATGCTCTAACACTCTCAGTCAGGAAGATCCTGAATTACTCACTAAAATGAAAGTCCGCAGGGGCAGCAGGGACAAGTCAGTAAGGAGTCAAATAGGCTGAGTGTGAGTTTTATGCTCGGAAGCTCAGTAGAGATAACAAACCTACTGACTGCTCGGGAGCAAGTCAGTTGGACTACTATCTCAGTGAGCTAGAGTATGTGCGGAATGTGAGCCCTTAATTTCTACTCGTTTTAGTTTCTGAAAACTTTCTCTGAGTTTGCTTAGTAAATTGGTGGTTAAGGCTTGTGCACAGTATTAAGACTCAAGATGATTGATTCAGCCTGAAGATCAAAACAATGCAGTATGCTCAGTTTAATATGAATGACAATTATGATCCTGAGCAAAAATGTAAATCAGCACACAAGGGTCTTTTTAACGTGGTTCGGAGATAACCAACTCCTACGTACACGGCCTGATTTAACAGGAAGCTATCCTCAAAACCCTGAGGATAGGTACTTGGGTTTTACGTGCCAAGGGACACGAATAACCAACTTCCTCTCTTAGGAACTGACCCCTGGGTGATTTTACAAGTCTCAATCCTTCTAACCAACCAATCTCACACCCTGAGTGGTTTGGTATTCTTGGTTCCAACTAAGCATAACCCTAGCAATACAAAGCATTGCTAAATATTAGAGCTATCAAAACTAAGCAGATACAGAGTGAATCCTACTACAACACTAGGGAAATTTAATTGCAGAGTGTTGTTCAAAGTATGCTTTGAGTGCTTGGATTCTTGAGAGCTTTCGCTTGGAAATTTCCCGTTAACCTTGAATGGGTGCAAGGCTCTCTGTATTTATAGGTAAGATTCAAAAAAGATCAGTTGGAGGAGATCTTTACAAATCTTTTCTATTTAGGGTGGTTGCAGGCTAGATGTACTTGTTGACCTTTTTCCCATGCTTAATCTGGAAAATATTGTCCCGCCTCCTGCAACTCTGAGACGTATTAAATGCCGCATTAACTGCTGCGCAGACTCCGTACATACGTGTCAAAAGACGATTGGCTCTCCGTACAAACAGCTAGTTGACCATCTGACACTTGTCCTTTCTCGTACATTCAATGCTCCGAGTTTCTTGTCAATAACTCAGGTTGAATGTTTGTCTTTAATGGAGTCTACTGATATTCTCTTTGTCTCTCAGGCGTTAACATAAATGTCAACTATCCCATCGCATAAATAACCTTTTTACTTTGGACTTACATGGATCAGGTAAACTGACCCAAGGCCTAAGTCAGGTCTTACGAGCATTCAGCTCAGCCTGATAGGTTATTCAGCCTAGTATGTGTAACCTTTTTGCTTTGGACTTACATGAGTCAGATAAACTGACTCAAGGCCTAAGTCAGTTCTTACGAGCATCCACCTCGGCCTGATAGGTCACACAACTCTTCACTGACTAAGTTCTGTCCTGAGCATGCTTAGTGTACTCAATAGAAACATCAGTCAATGGTACTCCGGATTGTCTTCAGGATGGATCTTCAGATTTCGGTCTTCAGCTTCAGTTCAGGCAATCTTCTTCAAGACTGACTCTGACCTTTATCAGGATGAATTGCACTTCAGACTTCAGATGATTGGGTCGACTCCAATATACTTCAGTCTTCAACACGTTCCCCCCTGAACTGAATCCCTAGCCTGACTATCCTGAACTAGACAATCCTGACTAACCGTACTTAGGCAAATCATCAGGGATTTTGAGATCTAATCAAAACACTCAGATTGTCCCAACAAATTTCCTACAGGAATACCAAAAACCACATTTTAAAAGGAGGGTCAAAAAATGGGGTACACCTTCAAAAATTCAATCAATCCACCATCTCACGTCAAATCAAATCTGCAAAAAGATCATTCATCCCCCACCCACCCCTTTCTGCAATTTAAAAACCCACATCCCCAAACCCTCCCCCATTTACCCCTCCGTCGTCATCCATTCGAATCGTCTTGCCGATAGACCAAACCGGCGGGAGCCATCCCACCACCGCGTCACAACATTTTGGGTTCACGGGCCCAGATGTGACGCCCGACGACATCCCCTACCTTTCTCCGGCTCTGCCTCCACCACCATGCGCGCCCCACTACCAGATCGGTTTTTTCTCCATTTTCTTCCACCACCACCATGCACCGCCTCCATCGCCAGATCAGCATCGTCTCCTCTTCCGATCTACTCCTCCGCCTCCACTGAACTACTCTCTGTCCAATCAGCGGCTAATAATTGACAATCGTAGCCCCCGCGCCGCCGCACCTCCTAGCTTCGATTTGACAACGGAGCACCCTCCCATGAATCTTGGTTCATTTATTTTCTTGTTATTTTTTTTATTTTTTGCATTGAGTTATTTTTTAATTTGTTATTTTTTTTCAGTTTCTAATGAATATTAGTTTGTCATTTAAGATTTTTGTCTCATTTTTTCCAATTCTTTTGGGTATATTTTTGGGATTTTTTTGGGGATAGAATTTTGGCATTTTCATATTCAGGGCATTTTTTTGGGATATAATTTCTGGGCATATTTTTGGTCAGTGGGTATATTTACAGTTTTTTAGATTTTGTTTACAAATTTTTTGAATGTTCATTTTCAAAATTTGAAATGTGTACTTTTTCTTTTATTTAATTTTTTTGAACGTAATCTTTTTGAAATGTAATTTTTTTTAATGTAATCTTTTTGAAATGTATATATTTCATTTTATAAGCAGAAATTTGATATATGCAAAAAGAAATAATGATATTCAGAATTAGAAATTTATATATATATATATATATATATATATTCTTTTGTGTGGTATTCAAAGATATAATATTATTATTCAAAAATGATTTTTTGAATATGTTTAGTGAATTTATGCAGAATTATAAAAAAATGCATATATGTTAATATATTTAATGAATCAAAAATGTAACGCTATAAAAAAAATTTTAAAAATGTATTCTGATCAATTAATGTTAATAAATTAATACTATTTTTAAATAGAAAATATAAAAATAAATAATAGTGAATTCAAATAAGAATACAAATCTTTAAAATTTAAATTAATTAGAAAAAGAAAAAGACTAAGTAATTTAAAATTTAAAACTCAAACTAAATAAGATTAAGTAATGTAAAATGTAAAATTCGGACTAACTAATTTAAAATCTGAAAAAGATAAACACTAATACACATTTACACTTAGATAGCTCTTATTACAGCTCTCTAAGAGAAAACTATCTAAGTAAACCTCCCACTTAGAGAGCTGTTAATAACAGCTCTCTAAGTGGCTTTGGACTTACAGAGTTGTTATTAACAGCTATCTAAATAAATCTCTCACTTAGAGAGCTGTTAATAACAGCTCTCTAAGTTGCTTTGGATTTAGAGAGTTGTTATTAACAGCTATCTAAGTAAACCTCCCACTTAGAGAGCTGTTAATAACAGGTCTCTAAGTGACTTTGGACTTAGATAGTTGTCTCTTAGAGAGCTCTTATTAGAGCAATAAGAGCTCTCTAAGTGTAAATCTGTATTAGTGAAATTTTTAAAAATATAATAAGACTAAGTTTTGCTGTTGGATCCAATTTCAAATTTATTTTTAAACAAAAATTATTAAATAATCCACAAACAGCTGCAGTCACTTTTAAAATTAAAAAAAAATCAAATTTACTTTTTGAATTAAAGTTGAATGAGAGAACGTGAGAGAGAGTGAAAGTAAGGTGAGAGAATTTGACTAATATTGATGAGATAGATATTAATATTTTATAGATTGTGGGTCCTATAATCATTACAAAAGTGTCCCTTTGGTATTATTCTTTGTAAATAAGTTATTATAAGTGGTCTCATTTTGTAATTATTCCAAACTATTTATTATGTTTTAAATTTATAATTTATTGTAAAATGTACATTTTTATTAGAAAAAATTAATATTAATAGAATTTTCTTAAAAATAATTATAAATATATTAAAAAATCTTGGTGCCGCCAGATTTTGATAGAATTTACTAATGGTGTTTGTTATGTGGCTGTTATAACGTATTAATTCTACCAAACAATCTAAGATTTTGTGTTCTTGAGGGACAAGATAGAGAGAAAAAGTGGAGAGTTTAGAGAGAGAAAGTATTTGTGTATTATGAGAACATGTTGTTGGAATAGTACAAGAGAGACCTATTTATAGGTGTGCAAGTGTGAGGTGGTACCTTGCGAGCCTATTTGGCTTCTGGTGTTGACGAAGGTTCGTAACCCTCGCCTTAGTCCCTCACAATGCTACCTTTACAGAGCTTTGTCCTACTACATATCTATTTGCCCTCTATACACACGTTGCCTATCGCCTCTAACCTCGGCGGGCTTCCGGATGAGCTTCAGTGCCTTGTGCTTATTTCGGGGGCAATGTAGTGGTGGACTCTTGTTTGGTCTCCTCGGATAGGGGCGAGCTTATTTCCTAATGAGGAAGCTCGCCTATGACTCTCTCCTGGTGCAATTAGCCATTGGTTTTGGCCCATAGGGAGCTTGGGCGAGGTTCTCACCTACCTCACCGAGCTTCCCTGTGTTAACCTCGGTCAAGGCTGGTGACTTAGCTCCTACACAAATTGGCGACCTTCTTAGCCTTGGTTGGCGACCTTCTTAACCTTGGCTATTTCATGCTAAGCTAACTCCTGACGAGCTTTGTCATGTTGGCCAACTCCTGACGAGCTTTTCCATGTTGGCCAACCCTTGACGAGCTTCGTCATGTTGGCTAATTCCTGACGAGTTTCGTCATGTTGGCCAACTCCTGACGAGCTTCGTCATGTTGGTCAACTCCTGACGAGCTTCTCCATGTTGGCAAACTCTTCACGAGCTTCGTCATGTTGGCAAACTCTTCACGAGCTTCGTCATGTTGGCCAACTCCTGACGAGCTTCGTCATGTTGGCCAACTCCTAACTAGTTTCGCCATGTTGACCAACTCTTGACGAGCTTCGTCATGTTGGCCAACTCCTGACGAGCTTCGTCATGT
>JAPKLY010000029.1:1117241-1134634 GCA_026898435.1 Prunella vulgaris
AGCTTCGTCATGTTGGCCAACTCCTGACGAGCTTCGTCATGTTGGCTAACTCCTGACGAGCTTCTCCACGTTGGCCAACTCCTGACGAGCTTCGTCATGTTGGCCAACTCCTGACGAGCTTCTCCACGTTGGCCAACTCCTGACGAGCTCTTCCATGTTGGTTATTTATCCTTGTAATCTTTTATAAGTAGTTCGCTTTAGTTCGCCTATCAACACCAGACTCCCTTGATTTTTTTTTTATGTAAGATCTTGCGTAGACTAGCCTATTTTTTTCCCTGACGCGCAACCTCATGATGTTATAACAATTACTATTGCAATAATGATGAATTTTAAAATCTTAATTCATGGTGCATTACTCAATCATTCTTTTTAATGGTCAGAGACCTTTAATTGACTCGTCAAAGTCACATTCAGATAAAAATATATTTTTCTATTAATTTTTTTAACTTTTTAAAATTAATTTCAAGAAAGATGAATGTACGAATTAGTTTTAATTTTTTTGTGAATTGTACAATTTATGTTGGAAGAAAGTTTGATGTACAAATTTAATCTCAATTCTTTTCTAATTGTACGTTCTAAAATTTGTTGAAAGTGAAAATGTAGATTATTTTCTAATTAAGTGTCGGACACGTGATGTTCTTTTTTCGGTGTAAATATTTATTGTAAAAATAATTTTTAAAACTCATATCATTAATAATATTCGACGTTAATAATTATTTGAAATACTTTTACCAAATTTTTTAAATATATCTAATCTAAGTAAGCTCATCACTTTTAACAATACCAATTTGTATGTTCTTTCTCAAATTATACTCAAAACCCCTAATAAAAAAAAAATCTAATCAACAATGACAATGAGCTTGCTTGAATAAATTGAAAAAGAACATTTTCTCTTATTTGATTGTGAGGAGAGATTTTAATGATTTTAAGTTTGTATTTTCTGAATTTTTGTCTTGAATTATAAATTCCCATCATTTTCCGTATTTGTATTTATTTAATTCTATAATTTTAGATTTGGAAATTGTGCGACTTCATTTTAAAAAAGAATTATGTCAAATATTTGTGGACTCAATGTTGTGACCAATTTCTCCCAGATTTTGTCAATATGTGCAAAAAAATATATCATACAGTGTTGTTTGCATTTTTTTGACAAAAATATAATAGAAATCAGATCATGTGGTGAATTATGCGATGAAATTGAAAAATTTAAAAGTTTTGTGAGTACTGAAAATTGGAATCCAAATTGTATAATTCAAAAATAATTGAGATTGGATTTATACATAGTTGTCTGAAAAGCGGTTGGACTGGCTGGTCCAATCCGCTTTGTAAAACATAGCTCTTGTCCAAAAAAAAAAAACTATAATATGAATATGAAGAAAAAATAAATAAAATAAAATAATAAGAATATTTGTGGGATTTAATTATGAACAAAATTGTTGTTTGTAAATGAAAAGGTTAAGTAATTGTATATGTAATGTAATGTAATGTAGAAAGAAATTTACAATTTATTTAGAAAATAATATATATATCAGGAGAATTGAATGATCCTCCTATTTTACATTGTTCAAATACATGTATATTCAAAAAAAAAAAAAAGGGTTGCTTATGATAGAATTAAATGTTGTTTTGTACATTTTTTAGACCCGTCATATCTATTGAAATACTTAAGTAGTATACGTAATATCAAATGTTTATAAATAGATAAATATTTCTATATATATTAAACAAACGTGTCTAAAATAATTTTTAAAAACCAATATTTTTAAATAAATGCACTACACGTCTAAACAACCAAATTTTATTTAGGGGACGCTTGGTAAAAAAATTATTCATTGGTAATGAAAATTGGATATACACATAGTAATTATTATATGAATTGAGAATAAATGAGATACAAAGCATTATTTTTTTCTTAAATAAAGTAATCATCACCCTCATTTTATTACCTCCATCTCACCTTCTAATCATCATCCTCAATCAATCCTCCATACCACAATCAACATCGTTTTTTTTTTTGTCAATTTTTCCAAAATTGGAGCACAACATTAATAATGTAACCATCATTAATATAAACTCATTCAACATGTGTAAGAGTAAATGAGGAAAATAAAATTTCATTCCCATTACTATTGAAGAATTTGAAACAATGTGCCGCCAAAGAATTGCACGTTAAGAGACAACAAAAACAAATTAAACAATATTGTGCCACCCTCCAACTAAAAATGTATCACTTTTGAAAATGAGCAGCAATATGTGAATTACTAATTAAAAACGTGATTATATATTTTTGATATTTTCTAATTACCAATATTTAACAGCTACGTACACAAGAGCTGATAAACATAAAAAAGGAAAATAACATTTCAGGAAGAAAAAATACGTGCTCCACCCGTTCCAAATATTTATCATTTTTATATTTTATATATAATTAAAAAAATTATAATCTTATTATTTTTACTTGGATAGAAATATGCAATTAAATATAACAAAAAAAGACGAGAGAGTGAGAGAGAGTGCAAATATATTTTTCAAGTAAAAGATGTTAGTTTAATTGGTGTTGTTTAGAGCTGTTAAATGGGCTGGATCGGTACGAGCCGGTATCGAGCCTAGCCAGTACTAGGCCCTCGGGTCATGTGATTTTTTTAGGCCAGGTCGGGCAGATTGACTTCGGGCCATGAATATTTGAGCCCGTCCAAATTAGCCAATTTTTTATATATATAACAATTAAATTAAAATTTTAAATAAAATTTAATTTATTATTATTTTTTAATCACATCTAATTAAATATCTACTACCTCCGTCCCGGGTCTTTCTTCAAAAAGACCAGAACACACATATTAAGGAAAAGTTGGAGTATATGAGTGTGAAGTTAAATAATAAAATATAAAAAAAATATGTTATTGACTTTGGTGAGTGTACATTATTTCCTTTTTAAGGTGTGAAGAAAGAGTAGGGACGTCCCGAAATGGAAAAATAGGAAGAAAGAGTTGGGACGGAGAGAGTATTATTTTAGGTGGAGAAACGGTAAAATTATCCAAAATAATGACTCATGATATGGTGCAATGTGGTGATTGATTTTTTTTTTTGGAATTTTGTTAAGAGAAAGTATCATAATAAATGTTTAATTATAATATAGAGGTGGTACCAAAATAGAGAAAATTATCTCCACCTTATTTTCATGAAAATGCAGACATTTGGAGAGTAATTCAAGGGTGCAAAAATCTGCAACTTTTAATCGATCAAGCAAATGATTTTAAATAATAATTAAATTAAATTTTAAATTTCTAAATACGCTTTTATGTGTAGTGTTTGTGTGAAATTGTGTGATTTCCAGTTTTCTAAACCTTACAAGTCATGCGTACTGTTTCCGTAATTATTTCAACTAGTTATTCTTCCGTGCGATGCATGATTAAATATTGATAATATTTTAATATGAGATAAATTATACTATAAATTTAAATGAAATTTACTTTATTCTTCAATTAATTATTATTTATTAATATTTAAAATTTAATTAATATATGATTTATGTGAGATAATATATATGTAAGTATTCACAATTATTTAATTAACTATATATATTTAATTTTTTTAAATTAATAAAATACTAAAAATTTAGAAATGACATTAATAATAAAAATACTAATAAATTTTTTCTTAAATTCAAGTACTCAACGAACATACAAAATTAATAAATAAATATTTTTAAATAATAGAGTTCATATTATATATGGATTTGATTTTATGTTATATATGGAATATGGATGTGAAATAAATATTTAAAAAAACGATTAATTTGAATAATAGAATAGATGTAACGATTGAACTGAATAAGAGTTTACACTTTTAATGTGTTTTCATTTCACAAATACACATTTTTTTTTAAATGTAGTTGAGATATATTAAAGAAAAATAGAATATTATGTAACTGTAATTAAACTAAAAGTAAAAAATTGAGATGTGAGGCATATAAATGGTAGAGTAATATATTAAGACTAATAGGTAGAGAACAATAGTAATATTTTATTATTTTATGTTTTGGCGGGAACTTGTGGACAAAGTCACTATTTTATTTAGGGTGCTTTACATATTGGTTAAAAAAAAATCACTATATTTACAAATTGGTTCATAATATTTGCACGGAATCTTTTTTTTTTTTTGCACAGAAGCATTTTTTTTGGCACGGAAGTGTTTTTTTTTTTCATGGAACCAATATGCAATTTGTGTGAATTTATTGGACCATTTTGTACTTTTTCCATATATATATATATATATATATATATATATATATATATAGATTTGATTCAACTCAATTGATTTTTAATTATATTATTAATTTATTATTATCTAATATTTAAAAAAATTGCACCAACCGGGCTAGCCTATTACAATCGGGTCGGGACAAATAGACACAATTCTTCTCGACCTGTATTTTTTAGCATGTCATGTCCTTAAACTCGGATTTTTCGGGCCGGACTGCCGGCCCAGGTCCATTTTGACACCTCTAGTGTTATTGATGATCTTTACTAATTACTCTATTAATGTGGTTGAAACTATATCAAAATCATCTATCAATAAGCTGGAATCTTTGCCTAGTTTAATTAATGATGTGGATATTAATGAGATAAGAGAGATAATAATTGAGAATATATATTTTGTGTATTGAAAGTGCGAATTCCCTTGTTAGTCATGTAATGAGCATGTTCAAAATATGATGTATTGTCTTAATTTAGACCTATGTGGCAAGTGACAGGTTTCCTAACACATGTCATTTTACCCTTAATACATTTGTAACAATGCAATATGCATTAATCTTATCCGAAAGTGTATTTTGGTTGCGTCTTATATATCCCCGTGGGTGATGAGCGAGCAGATTGACCTTGATCTCCACTAGATTGACTCCAGGAGCAGGTTGGTCGCTAGCAGCTTTACTTAGAGGATTTACGTGCATGATTTGACGGCGAACAACATTTGGTGGATTGTCAATTTGTTGTGGCCTGGAGGCGAGTAACTATTAGTGATGGTGCACTTAAGTTGTTTGTTCTTCATCTCATTATACTCAGCAGCTCACACGTGTGTCAATTAACGTTAGGATAATTGTTAGGGCCCGCTTGGTTGGGGGTAATGAGGGTGGGGAATGGAAATGAATGAAGATTAATGAGGGTCCATTCCCATTAGTAGTGTTTGGTATTATTTGTTATAAATAAAGGAGATTATAAAAACAAGTTAAAAATTGGGTAATCACTAACTCTTTAGTGAAGGCCCCTTAATGATACCCATTACCATTATCATATTAAATTTATACCAAACGCCCCCTTAGTTCTTGATTGTACAATACTACATTTTGCTTGCCTATCTACAGGTATAAAATATTTTTTTAATTACAAAGAAATTGAAATATAAGAGGGGTAAATTTGAGAGAAAAATGAAAAAATATATAAAACGACAAATATTTTGAAACAAAATTTAAGATAGAAAAACAATAAATATATATTGAAAGGGTATGAAATTTTATTCAATTCATACATATTACTCTATAATGCTTACAAATTGTCGTAACAATAAAAGAAAGACAAATGAAGCATTGACGTTTAATTTTTTTATTTAATCAAATACAACATGAAAGAATTAATTTCATCTAAAATAAATTCACTTGTAAATTGAGTTTTCGATTCTTTTGGGATGGAGGTCCCGCGAGAAAAATAATATGGAATTTGATTTTTCTTTTTTTCTTTTTTCTGAAAGGGGAATTTGATTCTTTGAATTCGCACAACCCCTCAATATATCATGTCAAATATATATATGCACATATAGCTCAAATTCATTAAGTTTATATGTTATTAGTTTTTTTCTAAAATGTATTAATTGATGATATATTGATATTGTTTGTTATTTTCATAAAATTATATTAGTTGTTTATTAAACACTATTAATTTATTGTGCATAAATTACACATTTTCATTTTTCATTCAACTATTGTTTTCGAATGTTACTATATATATGTGTGTTTTGTGATTGACATGAACAATCTAAATGCAGATCAAAATTTAAAAAAAAAATACAAGCCATATGTTTTTGTGAAAAGAAATTTACATAAATTTGACTATATTTTATCATTGTTATGCATATAAATTATCACTTTATGACTTTGTTGTCCTGTAAAAAATGTCATATATCAAATATTTTTTAAACAATATACTAATAGTTGAAAAATGCAGGCGTGATCTTGAATTTAAATAATCTTTTGTCATACAGAAGTATCAATAAATTTTGTAATATACTTCCTCCGTCCCATAATTATTTTCGCATTTTTCTTTCCCGTCCGTCCCACAATTGTTTTCACACCCTATAAATGGAAATTATTACTTTAACTTTATCCTCACAATTCAACTAATCTCATTATTTTAATAATATAATTTTACACAACACTCTACTTTTAAAAAAAATTGTGTCATCTCAAAAGTGAAAATATCTTTGGGACGGAGGGAGTAGTATTATTAATTTGTACAACTCTAATTAAGTCAAAAAGTGTTCAAATTTGTTTCAACAACGTAACCCTCTCGTCAATAATGTGCCAAAGAAAAGACGAAACGATGCTCTTCGATTGACGTAATTTCATTCATTTTCCACATATGTGTGCTCTCAACATCAAATTAACTACTTCAAATTTTGACTCAAAATATATTATAATTTTATTTTTGTCTTTTAAAAGTTTGGAATGTGTAAATGTACAGAATGAAAATTATGAGATGAAAAGTCTGTGGATGAAAATTTTAAGAAATATTTGTCTTAGGGGTATACAAACTCTTATGAAATGAGCTAAAAATAAAATAATCAAACTTTTCAAGGAGTATTATAAATTAGGGTCACTTACATATTGATTCAAAAAATCACTATATTTTTAAATTGGTTCAAAAAATTTGCACTGCAGTATGTTTTTTTTTTTTTTTGCATGGAATTTTTTTTTTTTTTTTTTGCACGGAAGTTTTTTTTTTTTTTTGCACAGGATCAATATGTAATTTTTGTCAATTTATTGAACCATTTTGTATTTTTTTATAATATTTTTTAAACTGAGCACATATATTTATAGATAAGTTGTATCATGTAATTTTGTGTAAATTAATTATAGAACTATCATTCATGCGCCCATATAAAGATCTAAGCCAAAATTAATTAATTATTAATCGACAAATTACTTTTTACAGGCCATATATTTAACGTATCAGCGATATATAAAATGAAGATAAAACTTGTGCATAATGTTAAACTCCCTCACAATATTTGTGAAAGATTATTAAAATCTTTATCCACGCTGTATTTAAATATTTATATAAAATATCATTACTTTCTTATAAATAATTCAATCAATTTCTATATTTTATTAATAAAGTTATGCAAAGTAGCTCTTAACATTTTACTTATTACAGTGCAAAATATTAATGAATAGAGAGAGTGCATTTAAAAAAAATTATTTATTCAGAAAAATATACTCCCTTTGTTCCTTTCTAAGATTTCCATTCATTTTGTTTTGTTAGTAAATCTGCCTCTACGTCTTTTTACAATTACTCATAAAGTTAAATTTTATTTTTATTTTTGAAAGGCTCATAAAGTTAAATTTTATTATAACAAATTGTCACTCAGTTAATTAAGTTAAAACAACTTTTACTTTTGGAGGTTTTTCTTTTTAATATTCACACATTTCGACCACCACACATATATTCCATCTATATTTTTTAATCCACGTGCCAAAATTTGGATAGAATTCTTTGAAGTTATGCCACTTCATTAACACAAACTCAAAATTTAGTTAAATTAATATTGGGAGGTGTCGAATATTGAGACAATAGTGAATACTCCATACACACACATAAATAGGGATTAATACTATTTTTATGTGTTAACATTTTTTTTAATACCATACTTATTTACTTTTCAATTTAATTTTATAACAATTTATATTTACTCAAATCAGTCTTAAATCGTCGAGAATTGCATTAAACGATGTCGTTTTGTTCGTATGTCACTCACGTGCTACTATTTTCCAGTTAATTGAAATTTATTTGGATAAATTGGAATTGTTATGGGACTAAATAGAAAAGATAAATAATTATGGGACCAAAACAAAAAAGTATAAAAATTTATGGAATAAAAATGGTATTAGGTTTGGGTTACATGTCCTTTTCTCAGACACGGCATACTGAATCAGAAATTAAATTCAAATTTTCCCAATAAACTCAATCGCCGTCTCCATCATCGTCGAATCGTGTGGCAATAATTTGACGAAATTGGAGCCATAGATCAAGAATTTGTAGATTATTGTTGTCGAGAAGGAAGACTCGAAGAAGCAAGCTCTAGCGCAGAAGTGGAGATTGAACAAAGATCAGCACACGAAGGTGGAGGGTCGTAACAAGAGGATACGGGTGTCGGCACTCTACATGTATGAGTGTCTTTATTTTTTTTATTTCAAGTTTTAGGTTTTAATTTTCTGTTTTAAGTTTTTTAATTACAAAATTATTATTTAAAAATATAATTTAATTTATTGAGAGAATTTACTGAGTCAGCGTGTCACATGTGTAAAATGGTAGATAAGTAAATAATTTATTCACAGTATGAGACTAAATTGAAAAAATAAATAATTATGGGACAAAAATGAAAAAATATAAAAATTATGTGACCAAAATAGTATTAATGATTAACCATATTTCACAGTAACATGACCGGTACATAAATAATACAATATGGTTTAATGCAATTTCCAGCCACTTGAAATTAATTTGGATAAATTTAAATTATTATGAAACTAAATTAAAAAAAAACTTAGGGAATGAAAACAAAAAAGTTAAAAAATCAAAAGTATGAGCACAAGGAGTTGCACAACTTGCATGTGACATGCCCAAACAAGGTGTCAATCAAAATGCAAAGAAAAGAAAAATGAACAAGTTACGGGTAAAAGAGAATGCATGTGCACATGATTTGGTCCAACTCACCGCGCGCATGGATACACCTTGGTCTTCACTTTTCTTCATATTCGTCATTTTCATTCCCATTTCAAATTTTATCCAAATGTGCATGTCTTTATCCAAATTTTCTATTTTTCTTTTTATGTGTGTGTTTTTTTTTTTTTTAATCATAAAACCTTAATTGTGGAGTTAAAATTTCGTATAAGTTCATGATATTTAATATCACTTGAATCACGATTTTAATATTTTTAATAAATACACGACTTTTGATGTATTGTAATTTGATTTTTTTTTTTTTCAAGCAATGATAGTTGACGTGGCTTGTTGGAGCTAATGAGTACTTGTCACGTAGGATTACACATTTTCATTTTAAACTTTTCATATCATATTATGGATCGATGATGTAAATAAGCAACAATATATGTCTAAATTTTAAATGATATTTATTTAGTTTTCACGACTTTATTTTATTTATTTGAGAAGGAGTTATTTCAAATTGTTTTTTTTTTATTTGAAGATCGAATTTGTTACTTATATTTTATACAGGAGATCATAATATGGTGTGGATTTATAATAATATGTGCAATCCTAAGTGGCTAACGTCCAGTCACATTATTTGTTGTTGTTTGGAAGGAAAAATGTGTATGATTCATTGATTTGCAACAATATCACATGTTGAGTTTCTTTCACAAAAATGAAAAAATTGTGATTAAATTAATATTATAGACATAAATTATGATCGTGACTTATGTATAATTAATACTATGTGTGTTTGGTATAATTGTAAGGAATTGAAATGCTATAGGAATGAAATGTGCATGGAATGAAAGTCATAATTCTCAAATAGTTGAACTATGGTAGATTCTTTAATTTTTAGGAATCAAAGTCGCAGTAGAGTCATTCCAAACGCACACTATGACTTTGATTACCATTACTCATCTTCCAAAGAAGCCAACCAAACGCCCTTTAATTGTCATACTTCCAAGGTTAATTATTTCACTTAGTTTTATAGAATAAAATGGGTTTTAGAATGTACATAGTAGATGTAAAAATTTAACATGTGCATGTATTTGATTGAAAAATATATTTGTTCGGATTCATTTGTCCAGCAGATTATAACCAAACTTTTACTAAGCAACGTCATACTCATAAAAAAAAATTGAACGTTTGAAGGGGTGTTTGGCTTTGAAATTTTGGAAAAGTAAAAGTTTTTAGGTTTAATTAATTGTAAATTAAATTACTGTTTTCATGTTTGATTCAGCTGAGCAGTTTTTTTTACAGTAGTAATGTGACAATAGTCACAAACTATTGTCTTTTCCTTTTCATTTTTTTACTTGTTTTTAAAAAATTTATGTTATTTTTTAATTTTTTTACGGCAACCACACACTTTCTCTCTTTCCGATTATTTTTTACTATTTCTACCTTCAATCATTTGAGACATTTTTTGTATAATGGAGCAAAATTTTTTGCTTAATCACTTGAATAAAATTACACAAAATTGTGCAAATATGTAAAATGACTTGCTTAGTTCAAAACAAAATATTCAATGCTCAAATAGATTAGGATGACTACAAATTTGCATAACAGGAAAAATCAAAGTCTGCATAATGCAAAAAAAAATAAAAAATTGCATAATGTAAAAAATAAAAATTGTATAACTTAGATTACTATTGCATAATAGAAATAGAAATTTTCACAATAGAAACAAAAATTTGCATAATCAGCTAAAAAAAATTAAATAATCATATAATAAAAATTGAATAATTGACTAAAAAAAATGCATAATCACAAAATAAATTGCATAATAACCATAAAAAATTCAAAAACAAAAAAAGTATCACATTTCATAAATTCAAATAATAAAGAAACAAATTCAAGAAGCATCAGTGACACTTAAAAATTACCAACAAATACCACCATCACTATAGGAATTTTGCTCAAACCTATACTAAGCAAAAGCATTATAAAAAACATATAGACCAAAATTCTGGAAAAAAAATGATGGAGTCTTCTCCGTTCCCAACATCTTCTCAGGTAAGAACCTAAAATCCCAAAAAAAAAAAAATCTTGAGAATAACTTGTATATTATCTATATATATAGATACAAACTAAATATAAGAATAAAAAAACATACACAGAGAGAAAGAGAGAGAGAAGAGAGTTACCCAAAAAAAATTCTAAAAAATTCTACAGTGGCCATTCTTCTCCGATGGCACACATCAGGCTAGAAAATCTACAACAGATCTGGCATCTCATGACACGTTTGGTGGCAAAACTCACTGCGGTGAACTTGGTAATAATGAGGAGGCAACAGTCAACGGACCTACCACCGCACACTCCTCTCTCTCTCTCTCTCTCCCTCCCTCTCTCTCTACCCCCTCAACGTGCGCTGCCGTTATAACTCCACTGTCATAACCGCTGTTTTACAAAACCGATGTAACTCCATCGCCATGGTCACCATTTTGCAGAGTCAGGAACAAATCTTAGTCCACACACATACACACACACACACACACACACTCTCTCTCTCTCTCTCTCCCCCCCCCCCCCCCACGTGTGATGTGTGCCACAGAAAATATGCGTCTGATGTTGTGATGGGCATGATATACGAGTCTCTGATATTATGGCCCCACAGTGACAGAAAAATTGTATTGTTTTGAAAGCAATTGTATTGATCGTAAATATAAAAAAAGTTGTGTATCGTTTTTAAAATAGGTGTTATAAAATGTATGTTTTCTCAATAATTCCTTTTGTAAATTACAATTTAATCTTTTTAAGATTTTAACAAAATAAATCATTACTTTTATTTTTTATTTTGTCATTTCAAACTTCGGACAATTTTTCTTTCTCGAAAATTTGATATATATAAATAAATACACATTTATCATATATATCACAATAAACATATACATATCATTGAACATTTATAAATATGTACTATACAATTTAGAGAAAAAATATTAATCATATACACACTGTAAATAAATTTCTACAATACATTCAAACATAAGAACTAAATTTATATATTTTATAAAATGAAAATATTTAATTATATTTTAAACTAAAAGATTATAATAATCTTAAGAAAATACTAAATTATATGTATCATTTAGTTTACAAACTATAAATATATTCTCAAAGAATCTATATATATAAACACAATAGTGATTTCCTCCACAAATTCCCATTAAAAATATAAAATAATAAAATATTGACATTGTACTCCACTTATTAGTTTATAACATATTATTTCACCATTTGCATATGCTTCACAACTCAATTTTGACTTTTAGCTTAATTACATAATATTCTATTTTTGTTGTAATACATCTTAATTACATGTAAAATAAAAAAATTTGTATATTTTACGTAATAGGGAACACATTGAAGGTGTAAAATCTTATTCAGTTCAATCACTGTATCTCTTCTATTATTTAATTTTTTTTATTTGTACTTCACATTCATATTCCATATATAAAATAAAATTAATGCCTAAAATATGAATTTGATAATTTTAAACATATTTATTTATTTATTTTGATATATAGTTGAATAGAAAAAGATTTATTAGTATTTTCAAGATTATATCATTTTTCAAATTTTAGTATTTTGTTAGTTTAAAGAATAATTCAAATATTTATAATTTATTACATAATTACAGACACTTACATATTTATATCACATAAATTATACATTAATAAAAATTGAAAAATTAATAAATATTATTTAATTGAAAAAAATAAATCTAATTTAAATTTATAACATATTTATTTTAGAAAAAGAAACAAAGAGGGCACGTTTTTTATTTAAATTGCAAAGAGGGGCAAGTGTGCAAAAAATATAAAAAATGCACACTCAAAAGCAAATTCAGAATGAGTGTGCAAATATTCTAAAAATTACATGCTTGCCCCTCTTTATAATAAACCTAAAAAGTGTCCAACTTTGTAACTGTCATTTTATTTTATATTAAAATTTTATCAATATCTAATCATGTATCGCACGGGAGAATAACTAGTAAAATTTAAACCTAAATAATATATATATATATATATATATATGTATGCTTAATCCAAAATTCTAAATTTTAAATTATATATATAATTATATTTTTACAAATTATTTATATATATTTCTTAATAAAATATCAGAATTTTTTTTATTCTGAACTACATAAGTAAAATTAAATAAATAAATATAATATATGTGTACTTATATATATATGTTAATTTAAATATTGAATTTAAAATTAAAATTATATACGTGTACTTTTAAAAAATTATAACTTTTATTTAAATAATTTAAAATATATTTAATTTATTTATTTAAATATAATAATTATGTGTGTATCTTTCAAATAAGCATACTTTTAAATTTATTATTTAATTTATTTTTAAATATAATTAAACTTAATAATCATTTCAAGATTGATACTTATTTTTATTTATATTAGATTTATGTTTTAGATATTTAATAATGCGAATGCTTATTGTGATGAAAATTTAATTTATATGTCTATATCATTTTTTGGGCAAGGACCCAAAATTTGAATTAAAAAAAAAAATTGGTGATTTATTTTATAAAAATGAAAATAATTAGGTTAAGTTATAATTTGCGAGAATGGGATTTTTTTTTTCTACAATTAAGTCTATTAATTATTACAAATAGTGTAGTAATAATTGAATAAAAGTGAGAGATGAAGAATTATAAGGCCTTGCTCGATTTTATGATAAATTGCAAAGAGGTTGGATAGAACTGGTTATAATATATTTACGTATATTAAGTGGTGGCATTAGACTATTTGATATTTGGTTATATATGAGAAATTATATATATTTTTTAATTAATAAATTTTTTTTTCTTCCTATAACTTTTTTTTTTCCTACTAACTTTCAAATTTTAATTCTCGTCCTGTAATTTTTTCTTTTTTTGATTTCGATTCTATTAATTTTTAAATTTTAATTTTCATCATGTAATTTTTTTTTAGTCCTAGGACATTCCCACCCTTGTAAAAAAAAAAATAAAGTTATAGGATAAAAATAAAAAATATGTAAATTATAGAACGAAAATCAGAATTTAAAAGTTAATATGACCAAAAAAAGAAGAGTAAAACTATAGGACAAAAATTAAATTTTAAATGTTATAGGATCAAAATTAAAAATAATAAGTCTACCAAAAAAATTCTAAAAATTAATATGATAGAATTATGTTTAACATTGAGTACAAAAACAAGATTAAAAATTTGAAATTGAAAACCTAAATTAAAAACCCCAACCAAACACGTCAAAAAATTAAAGGCTGGGGACCAATAATAATGCGACGGGTGGTCCGGTGTAAGGCCTGTTCGATATTTGAAAACATCACAAAAACATGCATAATGCCACCTTGTGGACGTGAATGATATTTTTGAATTTGGTTTATAAACTGATTTTCAGCTTTTTTTTAAATTTTTTTTAATAAACTCTGAGCAAGTCACTCGTCACCAATTACAATTTAAATTTGTTTTTAAAATATTAAATAAAATAATATTGAAAAAATATGCATTTTATTACTGAAAATTTTATTTTTAAAAATACATTTTTATATGTGATTTTTAGTAATAAATAGTGTAATTTTTTAAAAAAACACTTGAATTACACGATACATCAGGCGCATATAAAACTAAAATTTTAATTTCTATCTTCTCTTTCTTTGTTTGTTTTGTTGTACTTGTTATACCATTACAAAATAAGCAAAATTTTATATGAAAGTAGTTTCAAAATCATGATAATGCTTACTACAATTTGTTTTAAATTTTTTAAAATATTAAGTATTCGATAAAAAGTATTAAAAAAATTTAAGAAATATAAAATTGCGGTCTATAATATTGTTTTTATTTTTCAGTTATTTTAATAAATAAAAACATTTAAATGTCATTTGAAAGATGGGTCATGGAACGTTTTGACTATTCAGAGAGCAGACGCATTTAAATGTTGGTATACAGTATGGATATTTGATCCATACACACACTTTGTGGATTTATTTTTTATCCATAAAAGAAAGCTTATTAAAAATAAATTTTCAATTCAGGATTCATCGAAAATTCAAGAAATATTTAAAGAATTTCAAAGTGTATCTATTAATTCTAACAATGAATGATACTTATATAGGATTAACAATTCAATCATTTAAAGAGAAATTATAAAAATGTGAAAATTTGATCGAGCACCAACTCCAATATCTCTCCATGACCTCTTTTGTTTTTTGTTTTTTTTCGGTAGATGTTAGTTGTTAGTAGTTAGAAGTTAGTTACACCAAGTTTCTCAAACACTTCAAAAATAAACTCTCAGCCAATCTTATATCTCTTATTTCCAATATCTCATATATATTGTACAAATATGACGACCAATTGTAAAATCTCTTCCATTCTTGCCACAAAAAAAAAAAATCAGCGTGTATATTAAAATGCACCTGAAATTGATTGTGGACAATAATAAATATAATGAGACATTTATAAATTCTTTCTCATACCTCCAAACAATCCAAAAAAAAATATGCAGCTGACTCCTAAACAAAATTGCAAATTGGGCAATTTACCGTATTACTTGAATGCAGAATCACAAATTGTACAACTTAACATGATACTTTACACACACATATATACATGCATATATATATATATATATATATATATATATATATATGAATGTATATATTGTGATATATAGTTGTAACAACAAATTTCGTGGAAAACACGAAAATGATTTACAATATTAATTTCTCTTGAATTTAAGGGTTCTTTCTCTCTAACTATGATCCTCTGATTCTCCTCATGTTTGTTGAATTCGATTTTTACTGGCTGATCCAAGGACGAGTTGTCTTGATTCGGATCGAACGAGGTCTTTGAAAGATTTTGACGAAGAACGCTTCAGATTTGATGAAGAACGATCTTTGAATCTTCAAGGGAGATTTGTGTTTGAACACCGGAATGGAGGGGTCGTGGACCTTGATCTCTAATCGGAGTGTATTTGTAGATGAATTTGATGAAGAATCGTTGAAGACGGCGAAGAACGACTTTGGAGATAGCTTTTGAATCTTCACATCTTCGAATCTTCAAATCTTCAAGTCTTCGAATCTTCAAATCTTCGAGTCTTCGAATCTTCAAGAATGAGATTTTGGATTCGTCTTAGCTCCAAGCTTGCTCGATCCTTGAATGCTTTTGAATTGCTCTTCAATATGTTTCTCTATGTATGAAATGAACTATTTATAGGGTGAGGGAGTGAAGATTCTCCTCTTGGTTTGACATGTGGCAGACTTTGATTGGTTGATGCTAATTTTCCTTGCATATTCAATCAATTATCCGGATTTATCCAGATTCGTCCGGATTTGATTTGATTTTTTCCTTTATCGACGAGATATTATATGATCTCGATAAATTAGGAAATTTTCAACTGTATTTGTCAGTATGTACGAGTACCAGGAAACTCGTGTAATTTGACGGACTTATACCGTGTGTATTAAATACCAATTTTAACTATTTAATTGGAGAATTAATTTAATTAAATTCTCAAAATTAAAATAGCAAAATTTATTTGATATTTAATTATTTGTACACGTGTTGCCGTTTAATTGGAGCAATTTTAATTTGCTTACAATAGTATTATAAATTTTGTATATGCTAGTGTATTCGAAATTCGTGCAACCAGTGTAGCACCATGTTGATAGAATTTGTTAACGGCGTTTGTTTATGTGGCTAATATAACATGTAATTCTACCAAACAATAATCCAAGAATTTGTGTTCTTGGATGTAAAATATGAGGAGGGAGTAGAGAGTTTAGAGAGAGAAATATTGCAAGAGTAGTAGTATTGATTTTCAGAATTGTGAGAATTGTCTGAATAGTACAAGAGAGGTCTTATTTATAGGTGTGTGAGTGTGAGACGGCACCTTACGAGCCTATATGGCTTCCGGTGTTGACGAGGGTCCGTAACCCTCGTCCTGGTCCCTTACACTGCTACCTATGTTGTGCCTCGTCCTACTACTATGCCTTAGACTAGATGGGCCTCATTAAAAACCTCGCCGTAAACCACCCTTGTGGATAAACCGGACGGAGGAAAAAAGAGTACAACCATCGGGATCTAGTAGGCTACAAGGCTAGCTCTTGGGCGAGCTCTGGAAGGCGAGCTTGAAGGTGTGCTCTGGAGGTGTGCACTGGAGGTGTGCTCTTGGAGTTGTGCTCTGAACGAGCTCCAATGCCTTGTATGGTTCTCTGGGTGCCATGTGATGACGGACCTGGGCGAGGTCCCCGTGGGGGTAGGGGCGAGCCTCTTGGGCGAGCTGCCCCCACGTGGGTGAGCTGCGTGGGCGAGCTGCCCCCATGTGGGCGAGCTGCGTGGGTGAGCTGCGTGGGTGAGCTGCGTGGGCGAGCTGCCCCCAGGTGGACGAGCTGCGTGGGCGA
>JAPKLY010000029.1:1134644-1150482 GCA_026898435.1 Prunella vulgaris
GCGTGGGCGAGCTGCCCCCAGGTGGACGAGCTGCGTGGGCGAGCTGCCCCCCATGTGGGCGAGCTCCGGACCTCCGTGGATCCGGGCGGGTCCTGGCGACCTGTCAAGCCTTGGTGGATATTCTTACGCCAATTGTGTTAGTTCACCATGTCAACATTCGGCCAGCTCCCTCATGTTGGCCTTGGTCAGAGCTGGCGACCTGGTCCTCGGCCTGCTGGGGACCTCGGTGAGGTCCTTGCCCACCTCAGCTAGCTCCCTCGTGTTGGCCTTGGGGACCTCGGCGAGGTCCTTGCCCACCTCGGCTAGCTCCCTCGTGTTGGCCTTGGGGACCTCGGCGAGGTCCTTGTCCACCTCGGCTAGCTCCCTCGTGTTGGCCTTGGGGACCTCGGCGAGGTCCTTGTCCACCTTGGCTAGCTCCCTCGTGTTGGCTAGCTCCTCTGTGTTGGAGCTAGCTTCTCCATCATTTATTCTCGTAATTCTTTATCAGTAGTTTGCTTTAGTTCGCCTATCAACACACCAGATGACTGAAAATAATAAACAATAAAATATGAAATCGAGGCTCGTGATAAGTTCGGGTTACATCGGCCAAATTCGGTCATGATTTGCATCCCCCCACCCCCATGCACCTACACACGTAGAGCGTGGAGGAGCATTATCTCATAACTTTGTTACAAGCTATAAGTGAGTTCCTTCTTATATATACACACTTAGACACTTGCTCAATAACAATTTTCTAATGTGGAACAAAAGTCTTTAGTTTTTCCATTCATTTTCCATTTATTCTCTTTATTTTTAATTTTTTACATCAAACTAAAAAATTCAATTTTTCATTCACTCAAACTCAAAATTAAACGAATAATATATTTAATCGAAGCTCTCAACTAGGATCACATTTTCCCATAATTCAAGCATCAATCAGTTGGTGAAACTGATCGTTCGATCATCGAAATTGAGCACAAGGATGTAAATTTGTTCGTGATTGATGAACTTTTGCCACTTCTACTACTATCTTAGCAATCATTGCAATGTCTTCATATTTTGTCTAGCATAGCTAGCAATCTTACCCACGCTCCCTCTTTAAATATACAATACAATCCTTAGATTCTTTTATTTTATTTTTATAACTATACTACTCAATTAGATGGGCTCATTAAATCTCAATACACAATTCTATGTTTGGTTATTCATTTTTATGAGAATATATCCCTAATTGATACCTCTACATATATATAGGTAGAAAAAGTGATCATTTCTTGTGACTTTTTACTTCATGATTTTGTTAGGTAACGTGCTCTATGATCTTCTTGTCCTAAAAAGATTGATAGTGTGTTGGTTCTTCTGCTAGATAGCATAACGTGTGTGTTTATGTGTGTTCATATATCATTACAGTCTTAATATAATTTTTAAAAACAAAAAATAAACATGTAATCATAAAATGGTTAAATTGCCCTTTTATAAATATATGGACTAAAATTAATATTTACTTTAACTTCTAAATATTTTGCAGTCCCTCTTTTTTTTCTTTAAAAATTAATCGTTTATGTTTAAAAGAATTCAAACTTCGTCCCAAAAAGTTTAGGTGATTTGACAATTTTTGTTAAGTTTTTTATTTTTAATCATTAAAAAGTAATAAGAAACATGACTTTTCTTTAAATAATATAAATCTTTCAAATTAAAAAAAATTGAGAAAAATAAATTAATACAAAAACATTATAAAAATCAACTAAATTGTTAAATAAATAACTTAAAAATAAAAATCATTTAACTCTTAACAAAAGTTGAAAAAAAAATCTTAAAATAATCCATTTGTCCCGCGATTATCTTCACACTTTTCATTCTTGTCTGTCCCAACACTATCTTCACACTTCTAAAAAGAAAAGAAAATTTAACATAATATAATATTCATATTTTACGCATTTTATACACTAAAAAGAATAAGAACTCATTTTAATTGGTTGAAAAAGTAATAAATCAGTTTTTTTTTTTAATATGTGTGCCGAAGACAAGTATGGAGATACACCCGGGACTCAGTAAATAATAAATATTAAGAAAAATAACTAATGTAAAAAAAATTGGAAAAAAAATAGAAAACTAATAAAATCTAAATATATTTAAAATTTAAATCTTAAAAGTAGTTAAGTTAATAAGATTAAAAAATAAATCTTCAAAATTTAATTAGATCTATAGATATAAGTTAAAATTAAATTAAATGTAATATTTTGAGTTGATGCTTTAATATATTTCAGATTATGTTAATTATGATTTTTTTTTAAATTAACATTTTTGGAAGTTTAAGCTGATTGTGTCTTATAAATTTTTTGCCTTAAATATACGTTTTCGTAGAAAAGTTAATTTTTAGAATTGGATTTCTTAATTTAATTATTTTTTCATATTTTATTCGATTTAATATTTTATGTTTTCTGTCTTTTTATTTAGGTTTAATTAATTTTTATTTTTTAACTTAATTTTTTTTTTAAGATTTCATTGATTTTATTAATATATTACACATTTATATTTTTTATTTTTAAAATTTTAAATATTTTAATAATTGAGTTAAAATATTTGATATTTTTCATTTTTTTTTATATTTTTAAAGATGCTATTTGACTTTATACATTGTTTTTTAGTTTTTTTTTTCTTAATTTTTTTCAGTTGTTGTCAAAGATTTAAAGAATTTAAAAAAAAATTCGGAGTTATGAAAAGAGAGGGGTAAGAAAGTTCTATTTTTTCTATTTTGAGGTAGAAAGCATATAATAGAAAAGTGTGTATCATGTGTATAATACACACGAAAATAAAATATGTATGTAATAATTGATCCAACTCAATTTGTCAATAAATGGATAGTTCTGATCGAATTATAATTTGTCAAGTCAAAATTAATACACACTGATTCTATTTTTCGTGTCTATTACACACATAATACTTTGCCATAATAGAAATATATATGAGAGCGATAGTGACGAAATGGAGTAACTTTAGGGAAGAGCTAGTAATTTTAGGTCGGGTATATTCATACCCGAGATTTAAGTTGGGCTGAGCTTAAAATATGAAAGCTCAAAACATTGGATTGTTTTAGCCTGGGCCAGATGGACTTGGGTAATTTTAGCCCAACGAGCCACAAGTTACCCACTTGACTTAATAGGATTTTAAAACCATTAAATTAAAATAAATTAAAATTGAAAGTCAATTAAATTTGCATCAGTTTAGGGCTTTTTTCTTAGTTCAGTTCTATTCTGGTGTTCTTCAAGTCTCGCCACTGAAAACTCTTTAAACAACAACCATCGACATTAAAATTTACATATTATTGATTATTAAAAAAAAATTTGAATTCAGGAATAAAGCTATGAATTTCTTTAGGGAAATTACAAAATAATTTACAAAATTGACACCAATTATAAATTGGTCTGTGCAAAAAAAAATATGTTTCGATGCATAATTTTTTTTTCTGTGCCAATATCGTAAACTAATTTGTAAATATAGTCACTTTTTTGAACCAATATGCAAATGCCCCTTATTTTTAGGACTTTAAACTTTTTTAGTATTATATAGTTAATGATCTCTATTTTTGTTTTAATTTATGTTTGAACTTGTGCTTTTTATTATATTTTATAATTAGTGTTGTTATTTGTGAATTGTGAGAATTTTTATGAGTTATGGATATATTATTTATATTACACCTTTTTAAAGTTCATTATTCAAATAAAAAATAGGTTGGACACGCATTAGGTCGTGGACTAGATTGGGTTGGATCATGGGTGGGTTTAACTTTTACATGCCCAATTTAAAAATGACCGATATAACTTGGTATGACAGACTGGGCCAAATGGTCTGATTTATTAGCTTTAGTGTTGTACACTAATTTTAAAGTTTTGTTGGGTTATCTTATATTTACTATTGTAGAATCAATGTTTGACTAATATTATTGTAACACGCAAGTGTACGTGATCGTTGTTGTAAGGCAAGTGATCAATTTAAATATCGAACTATGGGAAACAAGTACTAATCTAATTTAATCCCTAGAAATAGACTTCTCAAAACAAAAGGAAGAAAGACAAGTTTGGGTCCTATTTTAACAAAATGAAAATAGGGGTGAACTAATCTAACTTCCGTAGAATTGCAAGGGAGTGGGTGTATGCTCTAGGTAATCTCCATTATGCATCAATTCAAGTATTAATCCACACTATAGCTATCACGAGTTTCATCAAATGATTAAACTAGGTAATTAATACCTAATTAAGCACTAAATTCTCATTTAAATGTCTAATACTCATATTGGTTTGTTCTGAGTTCCTCGCAATTCTCATTAACAAAGAAACCTAAACACAAACACTTGGTGTGCACTACAATCAATTAAGAACAAGATTGAATTGACTCAATTCTCATATGTTGTCAACTCAATCAAAGAACTAATCTCAAGTAGCAAACAACCAAGGCTCAAAAAATCATCCAATTAGAGAGTTTAATCATCTAAATCAACACAATCAAGATATAACATGAATCAACAAAAGAATCAATACATAACTTGAATCACCCAAAGCATAGGAGAGTTTAGCCCATAGCTAATTTCATGAAAACTAACAAAAACAACATGAAATCAATCAACATACATTGAATTGAAAAAGAATTAGAAGCATCTTACCAAATGGAGAGAAATTTGCAATAATTAGAAAAACTTCAATCCACAAGCTTTAATGAAATCTTCAACAATTCTTAAAATTGAACCATTGAAATATAGAGAATCTAATGGAGTATATATCTATAGTATTTGATTAAAAATTTAATGGTGAACTCTAAGAGTAATTTGAAGAAATGAAGAACAATCTAGAAAGATTATTTTTGTAACTTGCCTAATCAAATCCTAATCTAATCTATCTGAAAGTATATTAAAATAGTACTCCTTATTCCTAAAATCTGAGGGAAAGGGGTATTTATAGGTGTCTTGGATGAAATTTATAAAAAAGTTCCTCAAAATAGCAAAATGCACATTTTTGCCCAGATTAGTAAATACACCCATTGCCTATTTTATCACACCTTCTCGACCGGCAGCTCGACCAGGGTCATTTCTGCTCGATTGAGCTCTTGGTCGAGCGCCTCCGCTCGGGGTCAGTGTGTTTCGGGCTCGATCGGGGCCGTTTTGGCTCGATCTAGCCCTTTTTCGCTCGATCCAGATTGACTCGATTTTTTTGTGATCCTATCTTCAAGCTCTTTCATATGGTATATGATTTGCACCATTTGGATTGATTGAATAAATCTGAAATTTATCGAACTTTCTCATTTCTTCACCTTTTTGCTTCATTTTTCCTACAAATGCACAACTCTTCGCAAAATAGACCAATTATCAATTATATAGTAATTAGTATCATAAATCAATCAAAACAACCAAAAATTATATCAAAATGAGTATGAATTGATGCAAATATGACCCTAATCAATCAACATCCACTTCTTCAAAATTCTTTATTTCAAAATACTCAAATTCTATGCCTTTAATTTATATATAAAATTAGATTTATAAACCCAATTATCTCAGCTGCTTATTTTATTTCTATTAATTTGGTCCATTCATATTTTGTAGACTTAATACTATACGACTAATCTGTTGGGATAATGCCTGTTTTGATTAGATCTCAAAATCACTGATGATTTGTCTGGATCTTAGTTACTAACCCTTGTCAATCAGGATTTTATCTTTTATTTACAGAGACTCAGTTGAGAGGGAACTAGCTGAGGAAGTATTGACTGACGAAGCCTAAACACTCAGAAGATGTTCAATACCTGACCTGAGATATTAGTTTTTCTAAGTTGACCAATATCAGTCATGATGAAGAGTGAAGACCATGAGGTCCACTGAAGGATCAGTAGATCCTGAATAAGTCATGTTATTTGAGTATTTGGGTTACTTGTATTAGGAGACAAATAAAAACTGCAAAAAGGTGTTAGACGCACAAAAGCAGAAGTACGACAAAGAGATCCTCAATGATGCACTTCAGATGAGACAAGGATTAAATCTGAGTTTGACTCTGACTGTTTGATGCGGCATAAGGATGGGAACCAATGAGAATATATCACCTATATATGGACTTGACAACTGATACCTGACAGTCTACAAAAAGCAAATAGCACTGCAGAAGATGTTTTTCACCAAACAAGCATAGTGGATTGGACCCTACATTCTTATGTTCGTTTGTCACTTCTAAAAATAGCAAGTGTTGGACCTATATCTTCAACTGATAATTTTTCAAAATTGGCTATATATATAGAAGACTTTGCATCCAAACAAGGTTACGAAATATTTTCAAGTAGAAATTAACCAAGACTCTAAGAGTTCAAAGTTTTCAAGCAATCATGAAACACTGTGCAAGAAAAAGATTTCATAGTATTTGATTAGTTGGAGCATATTCTGTATTAAGAGCTCATTGTACATCTTAAACTTAGAGTGATAACCTAAGTCTTTTATTTTGTATTGTAAAGGCTATCACACTTAGTTGGAAACTAAGAATTTCAAACCTCTCTAATTTTAATATATATATATATATATATATATATATATGTGTGTGTGTGTGTGTGTGTGTTATAGAATCTTTTTAGGAAATTTATTTATACAATTAATTTGATTATTAATTAGATATTTATCACTAATCTAAAGAATAAAATTAAAGATAAAATACAAAATGAAACCGGAGATTCGAGCCGAAAAAGGAAGTATGATTTTATTGAGTAAGTTTCCTGTGCACCAGTTACACGGTGCAACTAAAGTCTATTTTTAAAAAGTTACACAAATTATTACTGAAAAGTTGCACAAATTATTACTGAAAAGTTACACTATAAAAGATACATTTTTCTGTAATAACATGTATAACTTTTTAGTATTGTGTAACTTTTAAAAAATAAACTTAAGTTACACCGTGTAACTGGTGGATACAAGACTAATCCAATTCTGAACAACGTGCACTATGTCCTAATATTGTTATGACCCACGTTCTTTTCTTTTTCCAAAAAAAAAAAAAAAAGTGTTGTCGTTATTTTTGTTTAAAATTGTGTTTAACTTTTTAATTTTTACTGCCGTTTTTGCAAAAATATGAGTTTAACAAAGTTAATTTTGTGTGAAATTATCTCTTAATATAATATAATTAAATAAAATATAAACTAAACATAATTTATTATTATTTTTTAAAAAATACTCCCTCTGTCCCTCAGAAATTTGCACACTTTCCTTATTTGGACGTCCCACACAAATTTGCACACTACTAAAAAGGAAGCATTGATTTACGTGCACACTCACAAACTTTTACACATATTTACCCATATACCACTATTTTATATATAAAACTATTTTTTCTTAAAAAATATGCCGTCCCATAAGGTGCAAATTTCTACGGGACGGAGGGAGTAATTATTAATTTATATAATCTCGTAGCATTAAATAATCTCACACAAATTTTTATTATAAATAAAAGTTTTTCCGAGGCCTTAGCGGCTTAGCCTCTAAGCTCAAGTTCCATGGTTAGATAGTAAAGCCGTAAAATATATTTTTCCTATAAAATTTCCATTTATTTAAATAATATATTTTATAAAATTATTTTATTTATAAATCAATATTATAAAAAATTTATATATATTTTTAACGCTAATTCATAAAAGTAATATTTTTTATAAATTTAAATTTATATAATGAACAAATTTATCAAATAATAGTTCTCTGACCATATGTATTTTTGGTATGCTTTAATGTTGGATTGTTAGATTTAATAGGTTATATATATACCTGACTATTTTATTTTCAATTTGTTTATTAAAATCTTTTGACTCTGTTCTCATAATTATATATTATCAAAATTCATTCTTATTAAAATACAATTATACAAATAATATTTCACGAAAACACTCTCATACAAATATTTAATATAATACTGTCAAAACAAAACTTATGTGAATGTGAATTTAGTCGACAAATGTAACTATCATTAATACTCACTTGCATGTACTTAATTCGTTGATTAAATTTGTGCATCACAGTATTTATATAAATTTTACATAAAAAGATAATGGTATTGTAGATGTGTTGTGGGATCTATTTATGAATGAAGTAATTAATTAAGAAAGTGATAATAAAAATAATAATTTTATTAAAATAAAAAGTTAATGCATATATTTAATGAATAAATAGAGCATATATTATAATATTACTAAAAATAAAAATTAATATGAAGTTAATTTCTAAATAATTATCTAGCGGTCAAATGGTAGTACTGCTGCTTCGGAGAAGAAGGAGCCTCGCAAGTCGCAAAAGTGGTGCATTGCAGAGACGTAGGGCCCTCACCCCATGTCTTCACACGCGGCCACTCGACACTGATTAACCGCTGTGTAAGCATCTCAAAAACACCGTCCACAATAAATGGTTCACATTGCCTTAAACTATAGTCCACAATAAATGTTCTACTTACCTAAAATGGAACACATATAATCATTATTTTCATTTTTTTATATACATATACTTACTTTTATACATCAAATCAAGTATTTTTTTAATAATTAAATATTTTTTTATACTAATATACTCACTTTTACACATCAACATCAACTCTTCTTAAACTAGGTGGGTTAGCCCACCTGGCCACCAGGCTCCTCACTTAAGTGGGTGATCTGGGTTCGATTCTCTCTGGAAACGAATTAGGAGGGAGATATAAGGTTGAACTTGGAGATGTGGAGTGTAAGGAGACTTGGTGAACTAACCTAACTACTAATAATCGTAAATTGCCAAGGTAGTTCAATTTTTATGGACGGAGGGAATAATAAATTTATTATGACAAATTTTTTTATGGAAATAGTTTATAATAAATTTATTCATAATAAATTTTAAAGTATTAAATATTTAATTAGAAGTATTAAAAAATATATTAAATATTTTAAAAATTGTGCTCAATAATATTATATTATAATTATTATATATTTTATTGATATTAATTTTTTGATACACTTGAGCAAATATTTGATATTTTAAAATAATATCATAAAAATTTATCATGATTTATTTTTATATAAAATCTAATTATTTAAGGTATAGTAGGGATCAATGCATGAGGAGAACTGTTGGATCACATATATTTGCATAAGTATGTGTACGCGCATAAGATTCAACGACTTCTTCTTGTATAGAATTCTCCAGTAGAGAGGGGATATGAATCTACAAATATTTGAGGATATTATTCCTCCGATTCAATTTATATTATTTATTGGATGATTTACATATGAGTTTAAAAAAATCATTATATTTATAAATAGGTTCAAAATATTTGCACAGAAGCACTTTTTTTTTTCTGCACAGCACCTATTTGTAAATATAGTGGCTTTTTTTGAACCTATATGTAAGTCACCCTTATTTATTTAACATTTCAATTTTTTTATGAAATTGAATTGTAGTATTTAAATGAATAAAATAATTTTTTTATTAAAATATAATTATTAATTTAAGTAAATGAAATATAAGAATATATTTTTGAATGAAATTGTTAGTAAAAAAAAAATTAATTGAAAATCAGAAATCACGTTGTATGCACTAAGTTTTATTAAATTTAATAGTCACATCGCGTAAATTCTAATCGAGAGATAAGAATACAATTAATCTTTTTAATTTGTGATTATCTTTTATTTATTATTAGACTTTATTATTTTCTTGTTCTTTAAATCACTTTGAATCACTGTACATTTGTACTCTAATAAATATGAGTTTAATGTTTGAATTGAGTCATATGAGATATAATGAATTTAATAATGAATGGATTAAAAAATTTATGAATTTTAAATAATATGATTTTACTGAATATAAAAATTAATATAATTTAAACTAGAATCAAGACTAAATACTTGAAGTTAATCCATTGAATATTTTACCTAAATAAGTTAAGTGAATTTAAAATTTTAGAATTCATACCCAAATTTCTTATCTAAACACAATATGAGAGTCAAAGCAGAATTCAACGGTCTTATAAAATTAAGGTGGCTCGTAATGCGAAATTTTATTAAATGGCAGTAGAAATAAAGAATAAAGATAAATATATAATAATTATAATAATTGATTAGAATAAAAATTAATTTATAATATTACTTTTTTTCTAAATAAAATAATCATTCTCCATCTAATTAATCAATTCTAATTTTATAATCCTTCTAATACCTCAAAATTTAATTTTTTTATTTTATTCATTATTTTTAAAATTAAAACACAACACTAATATTATAAATATTATACTAATAATCATTCATCTAATATACTAATGATTAGTCTTGTATGCACCAGTTATACGGTGTAATTCAAATTCATTTTTTAAAGTTACACAAAATATTACTGAAAAGTTACACATATTATTATTAAAAAATATATTTTTATAGTGTAACTTTTCAGTAATAATTTGTACAACTTTTCAGTAATAAATTGTGTAACTTTTTAAAAATAAACTTGGGTTAATTGGTGCACAGGAGACTTACTCATATATACTATTTTTTTTTTTTAAAGAATGAAAAACATAGTTCTTATTTTGAAGAGTAGTATTGAAAACAAACACCCCTATTATACAAACGACTCTATCTAATCTAAGTCTATCTCTTTCGGATTCAAAAAAAATTGTTGCTTTTGTGTTTTTTAAAATAAAATGTTTATTGGTTTCTAGAGGAAAGCAATATTTTAAAAAATATTGAAAAGAAAGAAATATATTAAGGTAAAGAGATATGGGCCCACGGTAATCCCCCGTAACTTCCCTATAAAAACGCGTCGCCTCTCATGCAAATCTCGCTCACTCTTCATCCCCGCAGCTTCACGTTTCTGTATACACACTGAAACCCTAGCCCCTGTTTCTCTTGTCCGTCGCCGTTAGGTTTCCGTCGATCCTCAATCTCATCTTCTCTCCCAAATCCTTCGAATTCTGCATGGTGGGATTCACTTTCGGCAATTAGAATTGTTTTCCTTTCTGTATTTGGGGGAATTCGGATTCCATTTGATTTTCATTCGCTTCTTCTGAGGGGTAGGTGTGGGGATTTCAGTGTCTTGTAATCGTGCGTGTGGCTACCGTTCTGTTGTGACCCAGATCCCTTTTTGCTTCTTTTGAGGGGGTAGCCGGGGCTCCGGCCTCGGCGGGTGTTAAAGCCCCCACCTGCACAAAATCATCCAATTCCCGATTTCATAACCATTTCTTTTCTCTATTCTTTGATTCTTTTTTACCCCAACCAATTTAGAGAAACAGGGAGATCGTAGATCGGGGAAGAGATGCCTGCCCTCGCGTGTTGCGTGGACGCCGCCGTGTCTCCTCCTCCTCCCCCCTACGCTTTCGTCGGCTGGGATAGTTCTCTCCCCGAGCCTCCGCCGCTGATGGCCGCCGCCGCCTGGTCGCCCGCCCACTCGTCGTCTCTATACAGGGTGGATGGCTGGGGTGCGCCTTACTTTAACGTTAACTCTAACGGTAACGTCTCTGTTCGTCCTCATGGCGATGGCACCCTGGCCCACCAGGAAATCGATCTCCTCAAAGTCGTTAAGAAGGTGTCCGGCCCGAAGAGTTCGGACGGGCTCGGGCTTCAGATTCCTCTCATTGTTCGATTCCCCGATGTGCTGAAACACCGGCTAGAGTCCATCCACTCAGCATTCGAATTCGCAATCCAATCCCAAGGCTATGACTCCCACTACCAGGGTGTTTATCCGGTGAAATGCAATCAAGACAGATTCGTCGTTGAGGATATTGTCAAGTTCGGGTCGGGCTTCCGATTTGGGCTTGAAGCGGGCTCGAAGCCTGAGCTTCTCTTGGCGATGAGCTGCCTCTGTAATGGAAGCCCAGAAGCGTTTTTGGTGTGCAATGGATTCAAGGACGTCGAGTACATCTCACTCGCTTTACTCGGCAGAAAGCTGCATTTTAACACCGTTATTGTGCTCGAGCAAGAAGAAGAACTCGATATCGTGATTGACGCCAGCAAAAAGCTCGGTGTCCGGCCCGTAATAGGGGCCCGAGCTAAGCTGAGGACCAAGCATTCTGGCCATTTTGGCTCCACTTCTGGTGAAAAGGGGAAATTTGGCCTCACAACTACGCAGATTCTTCGTATTATTAAGAAATTACGAGATCATGAAATGCTTGATTGTTTCCAGCTGCTCCACTTCCATATTGGATCTCAGATCCCTTCAATTGCTCTATTAGCCGATGGTGTAAGCGAAGCTGCGCAGGTCTATTGCGAATTAGTCCGCCTCGGAGCTCGTATGAGAGCCATTGATATCGGGGGAGGCCTCGGAATCGATTACGATGGCTCAAAGTCTCAAGAATCTGATCTCTCTGTTGGCTATACTCTTCAAGAGTATGCATCTGCTGTTGTTGAAACTGTTGGATCTGTGTGCAGCCGCAAGGGCGTGAAACATCCGGTGATCTGCAGTGAAAGCGGCCGTGCAATCGTTTCCCACCACTCCATCCTAATCTGGGAAGCTGTTTCATCAAGTTCCAATGATTTCCCACAGTTCTCTCCTGATGGGCTCGAGTATTTTGCTGAATCATTGACCGCTGATGCCCTCTCTGATTACCAGAATCTGTCCGAAGCTGCAATTCGCGGCGATTATGACCTCAGTTTGTTCTACGCGGAGCAGATGAAACAGAGGTGTGTCGAGCAGTTCAAAGAGGGATCTCTGGGAATGGAACAACTTGCTGCCGTTGATGGCCTTTGCGATTTGGTATCTAAAGAAATCGGAGTTTCAGATCCTGTCCAGACTTACCATGTCAATATCTCTGTTTTCACTTCAATTCCTGATTTCTGGGGCATAGGCCAGTTGTTTCCGATTATCCCAATCCATAGGCTCGATGAAAAGCCCGGAGTTAGAGCAATTTTATCAGACTTGACCTGCGATAGCGATGGGATGATCAACAAGTTCATCGGGGGCGAATCGAGCTTGCCCCTGCATAAGCTGGAAAGAAATGGCGAAGGAGGATCATCCTACTATCTGGGGATGTTCTTGGGTGGGGCCTACGAGGAGGCGCTGGGAGGCTTCCACAACCTGTTTGGCGGCCCGAGCGTTGTGAGCGTGTCGCAGAGCGATGGCCCCCATGGTTTCGCAGTGACACGGGCAGTCCCGGGGCAGTCCTGCGGGGACGTTCTCCGGGTTATGCAGTATGAGCCTGAGCTCATGTTCCAGACTCTCAAGCACCGGATTGAGGAATTCTCCTACGACGGTGGGGCCCTCGTCGACGGCCTAGCATGCTCCTTCAACAACATGCCTTACTTGGCCCCTGCAGCCTCTTGCAGCCTCACTGCTGCGGCTAATAATGGTTACTTCTATATCAATGAGGAGAGTTATGAGTCCTCTGCTGATTCTGTTGGTGTTGAGGAAGACCAGTGGTCTTATTGCATTGCTTGAGCTTGAGTTTGTGTTTAGCAATAATTTAGTTGCAGCATCTCCCAGTTGGTTTTTCTATTATGAAGTTGGGGTCTTTTTTTCCTTTCTGTTAAAAATAAAAAAATAAAAAATTCCTTGTTCTGTTCATTTGTGTTATTGAGTTAGTGATGGATGAACAAAAATGTAAGAAGCAGGGGAATTATGGGGTCTATAGCATGTGTATGGAGAAAGTAGGGATGCTACCAACTCAGTGTGATCTGATGCGAAATTGGTGCTCATAATATTTCTCTATGTAATTGGTTTTTTATATGACTTTTGTTTCTGAAGAATCTTGCTTGATGTTGATTCCTTGATTTGCAGTTTGTTGTTTGTTTAATGTGTAAGGCTGTTGATTGTTGATGAAAATTTTGAAGTATTCAACATAGGCAGCATGTGCTTGGTGTGGACGTGTTGCTTTGTGTGGCCCTCAATTTAAAAAGATGAATGAATTTCAATTGGTGGCCCTTAACCATTTTGAATAGATCTCTCTTTTGCTATCCTTTATACACTTGTGATCCTTTGTGGGGTATCACCATTTCGCGTGGATTCAGCGTATGACCCAAACGTTGGTCAAGCTGTCGCGGTCGCCCTAAAAAAAGACGAAGCTTATCACGAACAATTTTTTATTATAGGTTTACAACGCATTTTTGTTAACATGTATATACTCTATAGTAATACTATTTGAAAATATATTTGAGTTTCACATCATGTAAAAATGTTCATCACTTAACTAAACCATAAATCTAGACAAATCATGTGTGGAGACTAGTCTAAAAAAGTGTGACAGGAACACTTTTGTCTGTGGTTTTAGTCATCTAAATATTTTTCTTCAACTGCAAAACAGATAAGCGGGGTTGGACATCTTCTTATGGTTGAATTGGGGGTTGCTTTTTTGAGCAATCGCTGTCGGTTCCCAAGCTGCTGGTGTTTTTAGTGGAACGCCAGTGGTTCTTGCTTGAATAAGCACCCCTTGGGCTTACCAAAGAAGCAAATGGCATACGTTAGCAGCCAGCCACTTTTGTGAGCTTATCTTGTTGCTCGAAAACTCAATGAGCTGTGTCGTTTTAGCACCGCATAAACTTGCATCAGACGATCTCACGGGATATATTTCGTGAAATCATATCTCAATTCGATTGTGTTACCAAAAATATTGATGGATTTGATGATGGAGGAGCGAAACCAATGAGTTTAGTCATACTTTTCGTATTCTGCAGAGCACAACTCATGTTGTGGATTTGGATGAAGCTAAGTACGTGGAATTGGGAGATTAGCATTGCCCCATTTGATGCCAAACGTGATAATGACATTTATGGTAGTACTTGAAACTTGGCTCCGTCCTATAAAAGTTTATATATTTTTTTTAATGTTCTATAATAATTTACAGATTTAAAAAAATTATTTTATAAACTTATTCTTACAACATTTATTTTTTGCATGTTATACTTTTTTATTAGGATGGGGGAGTACGTATTAGAAAGGTATTGCATTTTTATTGAGAAAATGATTATGAGTAATTACGCGCAAAGTGTTGAAGGTCAATCGAGTATGGAAATTGGATGAAAAGGAGAAATGATGCTCAAACAATGGACATAAATCAACCTACGAATTCTTGTTAATTATTCCTTTTGTCTACGGACAAATTTTGTGAGAGGGAAGTGTTTTTCAAACACAATTAGAGGAAAATGAACAGAAATACTTATTCTTAAAGTTGTCATAAACAGCTCTTATTTTTCAAAAGTACTTTTTTATTAGTAGAGTATTGTTATGGATTTTAGAGAAATTAATCGGTAAATTAATAATGTAGGAACACAGCATTGCGGGAGGAGCTTGAGAACTCCTTGGAGCCCCCTAATTTATGTCAGTAATATTATATAATGAGTTGTGAGGACGAGAGACTCTCCCTACAAAAATGAGAAAGATCCTCTATTTAGGGGGGTCAATCCTAAAAATTAAAAATAATCTAATTATCCTTATAAATTGGATCTATTACAATTGTAGACAATAAAATCATATACTATTGTATTATAGAAATTCAGCGTATTTGAAAATGAATTCGGATTCTACTATATCCAAATTTGAAGGCCCAAATCCATATTATTTTGGCCACAACAGAGTTGTAAACATCCCTACATCTATGTCGTATGTTTGAATGTAGATTCACTCTACTTTTGCTTTAAGGAAAGAAGCATAAGACTGTGAGGGTATGTTTGTTTTGGGACTAGCACGGATGGACGTAGAACTTTGCGATCACGTCTCTACACGAGTTTGGGATGTAACATCCGGATTTCACATCCCAAACTCAATCCACACCTAAAAATACCTATTAAACCTATTATTACTCTTTCCAACACAACACTCATAAAATACCTATTATACCTATTATTATACCTATAATATCAATCATTATCACACTTTGATTTGACATAAAGTAACATCCTACCC